>SNQN01004095.1:16461-27843 GCA_008642245.1 Bassia scoparia
CCTTTGCAGATCACCCACTTGACGATAATGTCACGCCCTCGCCCTTAAGCCGCTGAAGACAAGGCTAAAATGTCTAATGCTCTTGAGGATGCCCGATTAAAACTTCTAGAAAGACTGACTTGCAGCAAAATAAAGACAGGGCACACTGCCTTCACCCTTGAGGAGATTCGCCAATGTCCAAGCCAGAGATTGGCGGAGCTTGGATAGTGATGCTGAGACTGGACTCCATGCCAAAGGATGAGGGGTGAGCTAAAAGAACATAATTCGTCTGTTGGTGGCAAGAAGCATTTGAAGGGAAAGAAAATTGGTACGAACATGCTTTTAATACAATATGTCCTCAGAAGATCATAGAGGTAAACAAAATATCAGAGTTCTAGTCTCAAAATGATTTGATCCGCTATTTGTGGGAGACAGCATACTGTGGACCGGTTGGCGAGGGGAAAAATTTCGTAATCAGACAAGTCAAGTCTATTTCAACACGCCCACTTCTAGACATTGCAAGAAGAGCAAGGATGAGCGCTGGCGAAGCAGGCGTAGCATTGCTCTTCTGGTAAGAATGGAAAGGACACTATCGCCATGCCCTGAAGGCGAGCGGAAAATAGGCCAAAAAAACGTGGTGTGAAGAGATTGCTGCGATTCGCTTATTGAAAACAGCAGTGTCATGCGGCAGCAGCGCCAGCCGTAGTCTATAGAAAAACGGTCACTCCAGGGCCTGATGAAAGCAGCCAAGTCTTCCTTTAATGCTTCTGGGACAGGCTCAAAGAGAGCGGGGTCTTCTGAGGTAAGGTTGATCTCCACTCTTCAGCCTTAAATTCAAAGCCCCTCGAGAGGGTCTGCCGTTCCGTTCCCTCAACAGTTAAAGATTGATCCATTGTTGTATACACAATGAGGACCTCAACAATGGGAGCAACCAATTAATAGCAGATGACAAATCCCTACGCGACTCGACTAGTGGAAATGACATGCCATACTATGGATCAACAAGTCAGGACCCCATCGCCGCCTGGCAGCCCTAGTAGTCGCCTCCCGTATCTCTGGCTGGCGAAGGAGAGCTTGCGGCCAAGAAGCCAAACGTCCCTCTTCCTCAGAAGCCCAAATAAATCAGATATTATTTCTTTTTTTCGTCTTTGGTCATTCTCTATTTCTAGTACTTGGCCTTTGAGCGCTTGTTACCCATCTAGTTAAGTGACAAATTTTCTAAATTTTTCGATGAGAATTTCTAATCTGCGCACTAAAATTATGCTTTATTTAGTGCTCTGATTATTGCTGCTTGAAATTGTTATTCATATAAATAGACTTTGTCAAATGGTGTCCAAACTTATTTGCAAACGTTGATGCTAAGTATGACTAGCGATGCTAATAGCTATAATTCGAATAACTACCCCACCCGAAAATCTTACCAGGCTGTGTCGAGAGAATGCCCCAATCTATAAGCGACGTAGTTATAATGCATTCAGGAGGACCCAGTAGACTATAAAGAAAAATGAGATCCCATAAAGTGGGCGCATCTGAGATCCTGCACCAAATGAAGACACACTTAATTGTTCAACAACCAACCGTGGGATCGAATATTTTTGCAGTAGATAGAGAGAGCGCACATACCCGACTTAATAATTGATCCGCGCTCCAAGAAAAGTGTCAACAAATGTACTTAATACACACTGTAATAAACCGCTGACGAGATATACAAAATTAAACGACATGAACCCCCCCTATAAAACTTGGTTGTAGCACGTAGTCCACAGATAGTGTGTTACAAAATAAAACAAACTTCGGACATCAATCACATATTAACAGTCCTTCAATCTTAAGAAAAGTTTAGCTAGGTCCTTAATAAATCAAAAGGGACTGTGCATAAAATTTACTGTAAACAGTAACTACCGCAAAATGCCCCTTGTTATTCTTTTTAATTCATTCGAATTTTGGTTTTACACAATGTTATATGTACTTGCTGCTTAAATTAAATAGCATTTGCTGGTTAACATGGCTGATTATTGCCCAGGCAATTGAATGTAGCCAAACCCGAGAACTTTACCGGCGCAAATTGTTACATTCATGCGGCTGGGCTGGCTTCCTTCTCGTAGGCAAGATCCTCAACTTTCTTCTGGGAGGCCGCCAGTTCAACACTTGACGTTTCCTCCTGTAGCAAAGCCTGGCCATACACCTTAGACATACCATGAAGCCTGGCGGACAGCTGCAAAAAAGGGGGAAATAGGTTAGGTTATGAAAAWTACACAATGTATTAAATAAAGTGTGGGATCGCCTACCTTAAACTAGGCTTCCCTCAAAGGAAATAAAGTATTCTTCCCCTCCCGCTTTATCGCTTATGCATCCGMCTCAATCGAATGCATCTCAGATACGACGGTGCAAGCCCGAGTCAACTTCACCTCCGGCGGGAGCTCATTAAAGGGAACTCTCGTGTATTTGTCATAGCCGAGGGGTTCACTGTCATCGTCCCCCTCGGCGTTTTGGACGGTCTCATCAGCGCCCTAATCASCGTTGGAAACTTCGTCGTCCTCAAGGAAGAGGTGTTCGTCGTTGCCATCATCCTCTACTTTCCCCTTTACTGGATTATACCTAAAGAAAGGGGTCTGAGTGTGCTCATCATCCCCAAAAGCAGCATTGAAGTGGGCGGGATCAACCTAATCCTCCTCCTCAACGCCCTCAGCATTATTCGCCGCGCTCTCAGCCAGGCGGTCCTTTTTAGTGCTCTTTTTCTACAAAGAAATTACTAAGTGTTAGAAGAAAGCAAGATTAAAAGCAACTTGGAGATAGGTAAAATGACTTACTGAGGGGGYGTTGGGGACCGGTAACGTCTCCTCCTGCAGACATGCGTCCATTATTAGGTGCGCCATGTCAACCTCATTATAAAGAATTTCCATCTCGGTGGTGAATCTCGCCCTAGCAAAAGCTACAAAAGAAATATAAATATCAGGAGAAAGTGGAGTTAATAGGTGACAAACAAGAGAAAGGTTGGACTGATACCCCTAGTGTATGTCTGGCTAAGACCCACATAGGAAAGGAAAAATTCCCTGGTTAGGGTTTTGACTTGAGGAACCCACCGACAAGGAAACCAACACTCCTCGCCCCATCATCTACTATTTTTATTTTATAACAGTACAGGGCCATTACAGCCTCTTCCTTGGACATTTGAGGCACATTTGTGTTTAGGAGGAAGTTTGGTGGGCGGCTACTAGGTTTGGTGGGAATAGTTCACTCCTCGCCATGGTAGATGAAAATGAATTTACCTCTAAACCCTTTATGGTTGGAGACAGTTTTTTGAAGGACCTTATAGTAATTTCTGGTTCTGAATCCATACCAACCGGGGCCATAATCCTTCTTAAATTCTACAAGGTAAAACATATTTCTCCAGAGAACCAAAATGGGCGTTAACTTGAGGATATCGCACAAGGCGATGAAAGAAAGGATTAGAGATATGYTGTTGGGCATCAGCATGGCGAGGGAGACTCTATAGGCGTTTAATAACTCAACAATAAAAGGATGCAAGGGAAATCTTATACCTAACTCTAAATGCAGCATACATATAGCCTATTTACTAAACTAGAGAAGTTCGCTTACCACCCTTCTGTTCCTGGTATTGAATGGTGTAATCGTTCGGAAGGCGGTAACGAAAGGTTAACTGCCACCTATTGTAGACATCCAAATGTTCTCCCCAAATGAGTAACCGATGATGAAACATACCACGTTCGTGATCGATTTGATTCAAAAAAGACGCAGCTGAACTCGAAAAAAAGCTCGAAATATGTGAAGTCATGCTCATTTTCTGAGTTCACTAGTATTTTAGATAATTTTCCGATTTTCTATAATTTCTATAGATTTTACAATATTACAAATCAAATACACAAACAAAAACATAAAAATCAGAAATACTTTAAAATACCAAAAAAATACATGGAATGTTCTGAACCCTCTACCGTATTTCTTGCAAAAGGGTTCTAGGATTATTCAAAATCCAAAAAAATCAGAAATCTTCGTATATCCTAAGATAAGTGGCGTAATATACGCTCCTTCGAGATATACGTTCCTAGGATCGTATACTCAAAAATCCAAAAGATGAGAGTATCAGATATCGACGTAATACGCTCGATCGAGGCGATATACGCCTTTGAGCATATATACGCTCTTTGAGCATATATACGCTCTGTTGAGCGAATATCGCTCCTCTGAGCGTATATACGCCGTTTTGAGTGTTATACGCTCTCCTGAGCGTATATCGCTCGTTTTGAGCGTATATGCGCTCGTTTTGGTTTTTCGTGCCTATAAAATACCTTCTTTGCTCATTTTCGAGGATACGGCATACGTAGCCAAGCTTCACATACTCTCTCACTTACACTCTCTTGCTATTAAAGCATACAAATACGATTCTAGCGCTCTTGAATCGAATTGACGAAGCGAAATCAAGTATACCCTGAGGTGCTCAACTAAAACCTCCATTTCGCATTTTTACGACTAATAATTTATTTTGAGTTCAATTAAACTAATAAAATGTTAAACCACCTTTCAGTGTTGCATATAAATACGTAGGATTAATCGTCTCTTTTTCTAATTTTTTGTTTTATCAATGTATTTTTATTACTACTTATTTTATCTTATTATTATCATTATTATTATCGTCAATACTAACAGTTTATTCGTCTTGTTTAGCGATCAATCAAATGCACTTTTTATAATTCTACGTTTTGGTTGCAGTGCCAAGGTAAGGATGGCGTATAATGTATATATATTATTATATATATATATATATATATAATATATATATATATAATATATAATATAAATTTGTATATATGTTTTGTGCCGCTTTCACATATAACAATATGAAACAACCGGTTTTCTAGCTCCTTGATTATAATAGACTAACAACAAAGTCAATCAAAGCATATATAATAAAATATACAACCATAATAAACTAAGAAGATGCAAAACTATGCAGCATCCAAATCGTGTTGAATGGAATACAATGGACCGAGTAAGGCCGCTACATAGCGGGCGGATTGAAAGATTCGATCCGTACCATGTCCCCGAACCCACAACTGGTTACTGAATCAGACGTGGGGCATTATTGTTTGGCACCAACGTTTCGGCTCCGTGATTAACCTTTATAGGCACGGTGGCGATCCCCTTACTCGACAACACTCCCCCAACGCACTCACTGCGGGTTCTTGGCTTAAGCCACAACAACTACACACATCGATGTAGGCCCAAGCCCCGTAGGGGCCCACGGTACACCTAGTTTTCTTGACCTAACATTCCTAAATGATTGACTAGTATAACCTTAGCCCCAAGGGCGTTGGATTGGCACTTCAGTCCTGGCGATTCGGCGTCCGATCCGATCGTCATATGTTACTCGCACCATCTTGACAATGACTCCTGAGTTTTAAAACGATTATATGGTCAGTACAATGTCATCTTCACCGTTGTTCAGATTTTTACCAAATGGGCTATAATTCTTCCTCTTCTAAATGCTGCGATTAACTATCACTAGTGTTGTGACCACTGAAGGGGGCTTTCTACGGAGAGCGATAAGAGTGGTTCGGCTATTTAGGGTTTCTACAATCCTAACATGAGGTCCTTATACTCACGACTACACCTAGCCGCCATTTCCTATTGTGAAAGCGTGAAACAAGGTAGTATTTGGGGTGCATGGAGAGTGGAGAACAACTATGGACCAGGTCAGGTTAGAAATTTGCGTTCCTACATGTCAAGCCGACTCGAACCCGGCCGGCCTATATCACTCTAATTAGATATGATGTGTCATTATGAGAAGAAAGAATATGTGTTATGTAGATGAGAGGTTGATTTGTGAATAGAGGTTGTCACTTTGCTATGTGTATGTATGTGTTTAGGTGTGTGTTTTATTATAAAAGGTATAGATTTCAAGAAATCAACAAAGTTATGCTTTTTTTTGGAGGGAAAATTTGTGACACTTGTTCAATGATGATGTCATCATTAGCTGTTTTAGTATATACTCCCTCCGTTTTTTAGATGTTCCATACCATTATGGAACGATTTTTAGAGTTGTGAGTTATGAATAAATAG
Organism: Bassia scoparia; assembly: GCA_008642245.1. Taxonomy (NCBI): domain Eukaryota; kingdom Viridiplantae; phylum Streptophyta; class Magnoliopsida; order Caryophyllales; family Amaranthaceae; genus Bassia; species Bassia scoparia. The sequence continues at coordinate 22,522 of SNQN01004095.1, forward strand.
TGAGTAGTTGGGTAAAGTTGAATAAGTTAGGTAAAAGAGTAATGTGGATGAATTTTATGAAATAGTAATTGGGTGAAAAGATTGGGTAAGTAATGAAAGTTGACTTTAGAAGGGGTAAGTCATTAATGTTAGAGTAAATAAATAGGTAAATGTGAAAAAGTATTTTTAGATGGTTTGGAACAACTATTTAAAACATCCCAAATAGAAACTGGAACACTAAAAAAAACGAGGGAGTACTATATAGTATAAGATCTTAGGCAAATTGTCAACAACTATCCATTTTTTTGTCACTTTGAAAATAACTATTCGGTTTTTTATTTAACACACTACCCACTTTTATGTTTTGTTTGCTTCACTTCCACTTTCAGATTTTAACTTGCAGAAGCATACTACTTGAAAACAACTCCAATTCACGTGATTCGTGAGCCTATTTCATGTATTTTCCGAGATATACAACTTTTTTGAAGGAATATGTCCAAAATGGTAGATACTGAAAAAGGCTAAAAACTAAGTGTGACGAAGTTGGATGGTGAGTTGTTTTATGGGTGTTGTGGTTTTGAGGTGGGAACACAAAGTGGGGTGGTTTTGCAATTGAGATGCTCGCATTGATGTTTGTGTGGTTAATACAGTAGAGTGACCAAAATCCAAAAGTGGTAGTGATTCGTAAAAAAATAAAATAAAAATATAGGTAGTTGTTTTAAATAAAAAAAATCTAGATAGTTATTTTCAAAAGTAAAAAAAGTAGGTAGTTGTTGACAATTTTTCCTATATCTTAAACCAAATAACACCTTAAATATATTTGCCATAACAAATAATAATAATAAATAAATAAATAAATAAATAATAAATAAATAAAAATAAATAAAAATAAATAATAAATAATAAATAATATAAATAAATAAATTAATGAAGATATAAATTCTTCTTCCTGAATGCTAAATAAGAATCCCTTACAATTGCTGGTTAAAATACTTGACCTCAAAATCAAAAGACCAACAAAAAAAAATCTGATAAAAGACCTCATTCATCTTTGATCAACGAAATTCAGGAATAACGACGAAAGGCGTTATCTGCAAACTGTGGCAGGCAATTCACTGTGTTTTCATTCACCCTTTTTAATTTCATTATCACTTTTTGCTTTATTTATTGTTAATTATCCAACTTCAATTTTCATTCTACTACAACACCCACTTTCCAAAAGTTGAGGAAAAGAAACAAAAGGGAAAAATGGATCACGCGCAGATGCAAATCGCACTGATTGATGACCATAACACGATTTGTGTTGAATGAGCAGTCAAAACGCCCTGAACTTCGCGTGACTTTACCATTCTTCTTAATCACTTGTTCTTGGTTGCAATTTCTTTCTCTGCTGTTAACAAGGTTCGTTCTTTCTTTTCCTTCAATTTTGGTAAGTTGGTTGAAATGAGTGTTATTCAAGTGGTTTCTTCGCTTTGTATTCTGGGTTTTGTTTTCTATTCTGGCCATGATGATTGATGATTAAGTATGTGATGCCTTTGCTTTCACGCAATTTTTGGAGATGAATTTCATGCAAATTGTGGGTCAACAGGTTGTTGAATGAATGATGATGATTTTCTGGAGATGGTACAATGGTGGTCTGAAACAAGTGACATTTTCTGTGTTTTTGTTTTAGTGGGAGTATATTTGAATATGAAATTAATGCAAATTGTGGTCAACGACTTTTGGGGAGTTATTCTCATATTCAAGAAGTTTTCTTCAAGTGTTAATGGATTAAAGGTCCCGTTTAAACCTTCATATACGAAAACTCCTGCAAGTCAGCAGCAACTTAGGTCATCATTTTCCTATGCAAAGTGATAAATGTGTGAATTCTTAATTGGTTATGCGCTACTAGTGTACATTTAATCGAGAATGTCCCCCCCCCCCCCCCCCCCCCCCCCCCCCTTTTTTTTTATGGATATACATATTGTGATTTGGAGATTTGGATAATATTTGTTTGTTGAAATCGAAAACGATAACGTGGCCACGTGGGTGTGTACAGCAAGTATTTAACTGTACTGAGTCATTTAGCTGAATTTTATGGTTATGTGTTGTTTTGATCAAATTGAACAAGGAACTTTGCTACCATAAAATAGTTTAATACATACTTTGTTGACTATGTTGGATGTCTACAACTTCAAGTACAATGAAGATTCTAAGCACCTACAAATTCTGCTCTATCTGTTCTGAGAATTGAGTACCAATTTGCACCGTCTTTAATATTCATTATTAACATGATTAACGATTTTTATCAACAGGCTGGTCTTGCCAAGCTCTTAGGACTAGCGGGGAGACTAATGTTCAGGTATAAACATTCCAGAAAGACTTTATTGATACGTTGGGGTTATACCGTTATTTAATAAACTTTGCATTGATTATGTTCTACTTTAGGGCGAGAACAAAGAAGCTTGATATCTCTCAAATGAGTTTTATCAAGGCTTTGACAGTAGTGGTCGAACTGTAAGTGGCTAAAATGATTATCAGCTCAATTATGAAGAATTCCTAGTAAAACTATTTTTACTATAGTTGACATGGATCAGTGCATCCTGGTGTCTGAGGAGGATGAAGAGGCAACATTTGTTGGCCATCTCTGCGTGGAAAGTGAGTGTAGCCATATCTTACATTTTCTCCATCGTGTTCTTTTTACTTTTTTTATTTTTAAATATACATATATTTTCATTATTTAATGTAAACTAAAGTTATGGAATCTTCTATTTAACAAAGCATTGTGGCTTCTCACTTTTAGACATTTAGATGATATTATTTTTTCCCTGATGATTTCCAGGTTTGTGTTGTTTGACCCTCTGGAGGATCTTCCAAACATTTGATGGGTGTTTCAATCGAACTGTACGCATCTTATCCTATATTATGTTCTTTGACTTTGATGAACGTTGTTGTGTGCCTTGTTGTAGCTAATAAGCTTGCATTTTTCTTTTTATCTCAGATATTTGGGATTTACATGCTCAAAGATTTTACTAATGTAGCTCTTGATGATGTCCTTCAACCTGGAAAGAACATGGTAGCTGCTGGTTATTGCATGTATGGGAGCTCTTGCACGGTACTAATTAATTCTTTCAGACACGTTTAGTATTATAAATGTGTTTCAGTGTTTCTACTGTTTCACCTTTCTTCCCATACTGGGTATCAGTCTGAATATATGAATTCTCTGAGTTACAGGATTGGAAAATCAGATCAAATAATTATTGTAAGCATGTTCCTCTTTTCTTTCTTCTTCAATCACTGATCAMACTGCACAAATTTGTTGTTTTTACAGTTTGTCTTGAGCACTGGAAGTGGAGTCAATGGTTTTACGCTCGACCCATCTCTTGGAGAGTTTTTATTGACTCATCCAGACATCAAGGTACACTTTCTGGATTACCGATATGTCTTTACAGAAGAGTGTTGTAAAATCTCGGTTTGTGTCTGATTAAGATATGAATCCTTCATGGGGTAAGATAAATTCTTCCGCTGTCAATCATGATGCTTCAACTGTATTTTAAAGAGCTTTGATTTAGGGTTGTGATTAGGTTAATGTAATCATGCAGTTCTTGTTTCTCTATGCTCAAAAGAGCTGCACTGGCACTTCTGCCATGACCATCCATTTAATGCCTACTATGTTTGCCTTATTAGTAAATAGAAATGGCTTTTTGATGCATCTAAGGTAGAACCATCTTTCTTTAGTGTATCAGTTATATTCATCTTTTCYACTTTCTTGAAGGCATACTATTGTCTTTTCCTTTGCTTGATAATTTGAAGAGAAGGGGTTCTATGCTATATTGAGGAAGCATGATATTGTAGAATCTCATTAAGTTGTATGTAAGAGATAAATAAACAGTGTAAAAGCTTTGTTTATACTTTCTATGCTGACTATTAGTACCTGGATTTTTTTTCTCTCTCTTGAACAGATCCCAAAAAAGGGTAAGATCTATTCAGTGAATGAAGGCAATGCGAAGAATTGGGATGCCCCAACAGCAAAGTATGTAAAACTTTATTTTGTCAATTCTTGTCCCTCAAATTGGTGTTGCTTTATCTAACCTGCATTGACTTAAGGTACGTGGAAAAATGCAAGTTTCCCACGGATGGTTCATCACCAAAGTCTCTCAGATACATTGGAAGGTAATTGAATCCTTAATCATGAAATTATGCATTTGTTGCCCTCTTTTTATGCGGTTGAGGTTATGCGTGTCTAGTGTGTTGGCTGGTTATGGGTCATTCGTTTGAATACTTGCAGTCATGTATATAATTTAGGTGTATAACTTGTACATAATGTTGGTTGCCAGTTGCATTTGAAGCTCCTTAAAATATTGAGACCTCCATTTCTGCTGTATTGATGGCAAATGGTGGATCTATAACTACAGGAGAAATATTGAGAAATTTGAAATGACATGTTGCCTTTGTGATAAAATGAAGGATCAATAAATGCATGCTTAGTGTTTAGCAACATACCATTATATTGTGATAGGGAGGTTGTGTTGTGTGTCTAGACGTCTAGTCATCTAACAACATATCAATTATGCTGTTGAATTGCCTATGTTTTCTCATCCTATGGTAAGGCTCTGTTTCTTTGGACTTAATTGGAGCTTAACTTAACTTAACTGAAATGAATATTTTATGAGAGAAGGATATTAGGTTAGGTAACTTAACTTATGTACCATAGAAATAAGTCCAAAGAAGGGCCTAAATTGCTATACAAGTTGTAGGTAGATCTATAAATGTATCTATCAAGTAAGTATATTGTTCTTTCTCAATATCAATATATATAATTTCATCCTCTATTGAGCAGCATGGTAGCAGATGTTCATCGTACTTTACTTTATGGTGGTATCTTTATGTACCCTGGTGATAAGAAAAGCCCTAAAGGAAAACTGCGGTATGCCTCTTACTTAAGGACCATATTTTTCTTTTCCAATTACTCTATAACAACTTGAATGTGATTTGATTAAATGATGATGTCTCAGAGTTCTGTATGAGGTCTTTCCAATGTCGTTTTTAATGGAACAAGCTGGTGGACAAGCTTTTACTGGCACACAACGGGTACGAACTGGTTTTATCTTCTACTTTTTTAAGCCATAGTTAGCATATATGATAAGAAATCTTAGTCTTTTAGTTCTGTATAACTCTATAAGCATTCTCGTTGCTATGAACCTTTCCTTGGCTCATTTCCAAGTTTTAGCACATTGATCTGTTGTAATTCTTATGGCAGGCACTTGATTTGGTCCCTGAGAAGATACATGACCGCTCACCAGTATTCCTTGGCAGCTATGATGATGTTGAAGACATCAAAGTCATGTATGCTGCTGCAGTGAA
>SNQN01004095.1:28034-54709 GCA_008642245.1 Bassia scoparia
AACAAAGATCAGAGACGTACGAGATTGATCTCCGGTCAAAACTAATGATTGAGCTCGGCTCAAACTCATAGATCGACCTTGGATAGCTTACAAGTCGAGCCTTGAGAGCATAGGCATTCGACAAGTGTTCGAAGAATCAAATATTATATATAAGCTATAAAACTAAGTAATAATAAAGTGTAAAAACAAGTGTACCACCAATTGATAAAATTATGACTTGAGGTGGGCGTAAAATTTTGAGTTATAATGAGAACAACTAATGGATGTTCGGAGAATTACCATTTCCCATTTCCAATTGAAGTTTTGGATTAAAAAATGTGGGGGGTATAGAAATGTTATATAAGTCCACAAGATTTTTCATGTTAAAAAAATGTACAAAACTCACAGGGTCCCACGATTTGAAGGTGAAAATAAAACTGTTTGTTAAGAAATGTATAAAAGCTAACAGAAAAGAATGTGGTATTAAATAATTTCACAATTCCATTTCTTTATTGTAGAAAGTGGGGGAAAAAATTTATGCTATGAAGTATTGCAACTTTAAAATTATTTAATAATAATGGGTGAAATAAAATTAACATTGGTAAACTTTATTATTGCAAGTCAATTAAGAAGGCCCACAAAGTTTTTTTGGGTGGGATAATGATATCTTGACTTTTTTTTTTTAATTGGAAATAATTTTTTATATATTTTTAATTTTTGTGCTATTGTATTTTCTTCGTTCTTTATGGATTTTACTCTTCAAATTACAAACTTTTCAATATGAGGATGAGTTTCAAAGGTTCACCAGAATTTCTACTTTTATAACATTTCATACGCATATTTTTCCAAAACTTCAATGTGGGAACATTGAATGTGAAACTTTCTACACATTAGTTTCTTTATAACTCTCTTAGTCAAAGCTATTTCACAAACTTTCAAATGTGGGACAGGAGTTGAAGTTTCACCATGGAGTTTTACCATTATGGTTTTTTTGACCTTAGTGCTTGTTGGTTTGACTCTTGTTTGTGTTAAAACTCTTTTAGTCATTTAATCTAGTTCTTTCATATTAAAAGAGTTGGAAACAAATGAAGTACAATGTTTAAAGTGAGTAAATCTTAAATATCCTTTAAATGTGGGTATGTTTGTAAACTTTCTAATATAAAAAAAAGTTATGTCACTTTTATAATATTTCTTACCCACATACATTTCTAAAAATTTCAATATAAGAATTTGATTATTAAACTTTAAATAAGAAGTATCTTTTATTGTTTTTAAATAAAAAAAAATAACCTACATTCTTTTCCAAATTTTCAATTTGGAAAATGGGTTAGTATAATTTCTAACATTAAATAATCTTGTACTTTTATAACATTTCTTACCCACATTTTTTCCAAACTTCAATGCGAGGAATGTGAATATAACATTTCAAACACCATTATGTTCCTTTATATAACTCACATTTTACTCACCTCATTAACTTTTTCAGTGTGGTACAATGTTGTTTTACATTGTATATACTACTATGTTCATTGTTTGGCTAGTATTAATTATTTAACATCTATTAATAATTAGTATTAAGACTCATATTAATAAACATTTTTTCTAACTTCGTATGAACATCTATCATCTTTCATTGGATTATCGAATTGGATTGGAATATAGATTTAACGGGCCGTGCTTAAGTCGATCATCAAATACATTAATGGCTATAAGAATAAGTAATATGAATTGAGGAATAAAGACAACAATCATTCATATTAATATAAATAATATGCAGACGAACATATAGATTTTCATATTTTATCTAAAAGCTGAATGACCAATTTTTTCTATAATTCAAAGATTTGGATTGAAGGCTGGTCCGAAAATATCAGGATAAACGATCCGAAAATTAGAAAATTGGATCGGATATACTTTTTAGGCTCAAATAACTAAATTAAACTAAATGTTATCAACATAAACTGAATTAAATGAATCGAACTGAATCGCTATCAACCAAAACCAAATTGAACTAAACTGAAATCCGGTTCAACTAAAATGAAGTGAACCGATATCAACCATATTGAACTGAACTGAACTGAATTTGGCTAACTGAATTGAGCTGAACTATTATCAACCAAAACTGAACTGAATTGTATCTCATTTAACCTGATTTGAACTGAACTTTATTAACTGAACTGTTTGGATCCGGCATAACTGAACTGAACCGACTCAGTTAAACTGAATTGAATTGAACTGTTTCAACCAAAACTGAACTGAACTGAACTACATTGTACGTAAACTGATTGACTGAACTGGTTGAACTGAACTGTTTGGATCTAACCATAACTGAACTGTTGAACTGAATGACAGCCCTATTCCCAACAAGACACCGAGGTAAGTCTGTAAGTGAATGCCTTTTCAGAAGCTTACGAGCGACATAGACCAGAGTCTAAACCATAGCACGTTGCAGCCAAATCAAAGGATAAAACAAAGGTAACATTGAGATTCAGTAGAAAATGATTGTTTAATTGTACTCATCCAAATGTATATATATTCCACATTATGCACATTTAAGGAGCATATATACTGAAACTAGTTCACTTGTACAATTGCACTTGGAACCGATGTAGATGTACAAGTGCTAACAGGATCCAGATGTTCAGGTGAAACATCTGCTAAGCCCATGAATTCTAAAATTTAATCATGTTCATTGTTATGCATGTATTCCTTTAAAAATCAAGCTACTAACCACATAATTACAATACTAAAAAAATTTCTTTTTTATTGTTTCATTTTGTGGGCTCTCAAATTTTCTATTTAATTATTGAGAGTGAGGAATAGCTATGTGGTTTTTGTTTCCCTCCCGATTTCAAAAGATCTTAGGATCAATTCTTATCTCCGCCCTTGTGGCTTTCTAAAACAAAAAAAATCTATTTAATCATTCAGTTTAATTCAGATCAGTATAGTTTCGATTATTTTTAATTTCATTTTATTTAAGTTCAATTTATTTCGATTTCAACTTATTTCATGCAATTCACTTGATTTCCGTTTAAGTTTATTTCARTCCTTAAGTTCAGTTTTGATTAATCTCAGTTAATTAATTAAAATAATTTCAGTTTTAGTTAATCTCAGTTCAATTAATTTCAGTCTCAGTTTAGTTAATTTCAGCTTCAGTTAATATCAGTTCGGTTAATTTTAGTTTCAGTTAATCTCAGTTCAGTTAATTTCAGTTTCAGTTAATCTCAGTTCAGTTAATTTCAGTTCAGTTAACTTCAGTTTCAGTTTCGTATTAATAGTTRATTTCAGTTTTCAAGCAGTTAATTTCAGTTTCAGTTTGTTCAATTCAGTTACAGTTCAGTTTYGGTTCTATATTATCAGTTAATTCCAGTTTCAGTTTGACTCGRTTCAGTTAAATTCAGTTACGATTCATTTTCAGTTCAGTTAATTCAGTTAAATGTGCAGTTATTTCAGTTCAATAATCAGCTTCATAACCAAATTGATAGCCCTAGTTGGGAATACAGGTTTCAGACACGCATGATGAGTAGCAAACTTGATGCTTAACAGGAAAGAGAACCGATATGAAAACCTCTTGATGCAGTCATAAATATTAGTCTAAATTATTCTTTGAAGTCCATGTAAATATGTGCTCAGATACTATTGCAACCGGTGAGTYTTAAAGTCAGACTTCAAAATCCTAGACAAGTAYTAGAACTCTTTCCAGTTGGCCAATACTCCCTCTGTCCCATTATACTTTGGATCGATTTTTTATGCAAGAATAAAATATGTAGGGACCATTAATTTATGGTAATTAAGTAAAAAAAGTGGGATATTAAGGCTCCGTTTGTTTTGAAGGAAAACCATTTTCATGGAAAATCATTTTCTAGGGAAAATAATTTTCATTGTTTGTTTGATTAGAGGAAAACTCATGAAGGAAATAAAAAATGTAATAGAAATGAAGGAAGGGTGGGGGAATGAATAAGGGAGATGTAAGAAGTGGAGAATTAGTAGGGCAAATTCCATTCTCTACAAATAGTAAATGATTTCCTTTCATTAAGTGACATTTCTCCTTTGAGGAAAATGATTTTCCACCTCTTTCCCAAAACAAACAAAGGAAAACTAAAAAAGAGAAAGGAAAATCATTTTGCGGGAGAAATGTTTCTCGTCAAAACAACGGAGGTCCTAATTCATAAAATGAAATAAAAATAATAAGAAAAAAGGAAAAAGTGAGTTGAAAAGATTCTAACTTTTTAAAAATAAAAAAAGTGTGAGTTAGAAAGAGAGTAAAATCACAAGAGTTAAAATTGTACGCAGTCCAAGATAATAACAATGACACTTCAATATCTATTTAGGATTTTCACCATTTTAAGGGGTATATCCCATAGCTTTATTTAAACACCAATTATTTAGATAGGCCCGACCTCGTCTCTTATTCAGCAAAAAGATTAACCAAGTGAGTTAAAAACTTATCCTTAAGAGTTAATACAACAAAGAGATAAGCATTAAATACCGCGACTAATACTTCAAAAAATTAAATAAAATTAAAGAAACTCTTCATAATATTTATGAATTTTTGCCAAAACTAAGTCTTCTTCCTCCTGATCCCGTATATAACTAGTTTCAGACAACCAACATTGATTCCATCACAAGCCTTACACTCCATACCCAGAATCTTGCTTCATCACGTACCTTAAGCTAAGTCAACCCAATCATAAAAAAAGTAAATAACACACTACAATCACTCTCAAAATCACCACATAGCCAATAATTCCGACCTGAAAATACAGAATAAAATAGAATTATAGTTATCAATATTTGTCCTTTAACCCAAATAAAATTTGTGAAAATAATGACATCTTATTACTTATTTATTAACGATTGAATTTCAAATAATAACAAAATCTGAATTTTGAAATTGTGTTGGTGTTTTTTATAATAGAACCACTCTTCCTTTTGATTCTATCAATAATTTAAAAACCCTAATAAATGAAATTGCTAGTAAGTTGTTAAATCCTGTTTCTCACTTGTCTCCCCTTTAAAAAATAATGTTTCTTAAAATAGTTGAATTGAAAATTAACCTGAATATCCACAAAATATTAACCAGAAAATAAAAAATTAGTTGATGACTAAAAGTACATGATAAATCTAGATGAAAAATTAAATTAAATTCTTACTACTTTTTTTTTTTGGTAAAGGTATAAAATATATATAGAAGACCCCAAACAATCAAATCACCCTAAAGGAACTAGACCAAACTGGACAAAACCCTTCTATGGATTTTCCCCAAGTAATGAGCTAGACCATCCACCACATAAAACTACCTAAATCGGTAACAGTAATTAATCTACTCTCAATCTACATAGATCTCATATCACGAAATCCACAATCCATTTCCTATTAGGTTGATTGATTTTATGCAGTATACATCAATTAACATCTTTGAAAAACCAAAAATTAATCTGTGGACTCTATGAGAAACTTGACATTACTGTTGTTCCCAAAAGCAATGTTAAGTGTGCCTGTTAGCCTTACCAAGTATGGATAGATTACATCAGCATAGACAACTTTCACTACCATCTTCTGAGCTTTGGGCATTTTCCGACCTCTTTTACACCACCATATCAGCTTGTCCATGGATGCCTGTTTTGGAGAAAAATGCAACAAATCCCCCATAGCAGTCCAAACTCCATGAGCCAAGAGGCATTCAAAGAAGTGATGCTGATGTGTCTCGGTATGCAAAGCACAGATGCAACATTTATCCTCAGTAAAGATTGAGTGTCTCTATAACCTGTCCTTTACTTGTATCTGTTCCAAATTAGCTAGCCATCAAATAAAGCAGTTTTAGAGTTGAGATCCTATTCCAAATAACAGTGTCCCAATAGACAGGGGAACTCTTGCTTTAATAAGCTTGTAAGCWTTGGAAATGTTGTAATGTCTGCTATCACCAAGCCACCACTCATGCTTATAAAGACTTTGGAGCATATCCCTAACCTGACATAATCTCTTCCAGATCCAATTTGCTGTCACAGAAGGAGTATAGGCTGCCCAGGCTTTGCCTTTTAGATATACTGAATGTACCCATTTTATCCAGAGAGTATCTTTCTTGGAAGCAACTTGCCAAACAATTTTCCCAACARCTAAGATATTCCAAAGCCCAACATCTCTAGCACCAAGACCTCCAAACCTCTTTGGTTTGCAAACCTGATCCCATTTTACATAGCCTGCTCTAGTACCCYGAGCATTGCCCTCCCACAGAAAATGCCTACAGATGTTATTAACTTCCTGAATTACAGCCTAAGGGAAAATCATCACTTGCATCCAATAGGTGCATAAGTTCATTAGAATAGAGTTGACAAGATGAAGTTTGCCAGTAAAGGACAAAGTCCTAGTTTGCCATCCTCTTATTCTAGAGGTCATTTTCTGAATTAATTCATCACAGTCAACTTTTGAAATTTGTTTATGACAAATGGGAGTGCCTAAATACCTAAAAGAAAGCATCCTTCTGGTAAAGCCAGTGTTGTTACAAACATAGGCAATATCCATCTCACACATACTGGCAGTGTACACCTCTGACTTTGCCCTTTAGCAGCAAGCTGATACTATTATACTCCCCTTTACAAAAGACCATAAGGTCGTCWGCAAACACAAGGTGATTAAGGTGCAATCCACCACGTCTAGGGTGAAACTTAAAGTCATTCTTAGAGCCAATGTAGGAAAAGGTCCTYGACAAATATTCCATGCATAGAACAAAAAGGAGAGGGGAGATAGGGTCTCCCTGTCGAAGTCCCCTATTGGCTCCAAAGTAACCATGGGAGGCACCATTGATCAGCACAGTATAAGTGATGGAAGTCAGAGTAGCCAAAATGACTTTGATGAACTGAGAAGGAAACTAAAGGGCATTTAGTAAATCTTCCAAAAAAGTCTATTCAATTGTATCATAGGCTTTTTGTAGATCAACTTTGAGCAAACAGCCTTTAGGAGCATTCTTTCTTGTGTAGTGCCTGACCAGATCTTGATAGACCAAAATATTATTACTGATGCTTCTACCTTGTACAAAGGCCCCTTGATTATCAAAATTCAAACTAGGGARGACCAGTTTCAATCAGCTACATAGAAGCTTGGAGATACATTTATAGATCACTGAACAACACGCAATTGCTCTATACTCTGACTTTCTTAGGACATGGTTTCTTTGGAACAAGAGTAATTGAGGTGGMATTATCAACTTTGAGCATTTGACCTGTTTTAAAGAAAACTCTAAWTAGCTCCCATAAAATCCTTGCTGATTATTTGCCATGAATGTTTGAAAAAGACACTACTATAACCATCAATGCCTGGTGCTTTGTCATTTGGAATGGACCAAAGAGCCTCTTYKATTTCAGCATCAGAGAAATCCAATGTAAGTAATTGTTGTTGTTGTGAATTAAGGATGGCTCCTTGCTTGATGATTTTGTTCCTGAGCTTTGCTTGACTAGGAATGCTGTCATTCATAAATGCAGAGAAATGGTGGACAAAAGCTTTACAAACCAAATCAGGTCAGAGATCCAGTTGTCATGATCATCCTTGACTGTATTAACTCGATTTTTGTTAAATCTAAACTTGATGGCTTTATGAAATAATTTGGTATTAGCATCACCATGTAGAGCCCAATCTTCCTTCACCTTTTGCCTTAGAATCTCCATATGTTTATTGTGAGCTTCTTGATAGAGCTGGGAGGCTAAGATCTCTTCTTGCAGCCTATCCAAATCCATTGGATTTTTATGTAACTAGTTTTGAACTTGCTCAAGTCTAGCAAAGGCCTTCTCCTCTTCAATTGCTAAGTCAGCAAAATGAGCTTTATTAAGGAGTCTAAAGTCCTTCTTTAAAGCCTTCAATTTTTGAAAAACTTGAAACATCCTGCAACCCTTCAATGGAATATTCCACTAGTTTTGAACAATCTCCACAAAGGAGGAGTGATTGCACCAAGCATTAAAGAAACGAAAAGGTTTATGGCCAACCACATCTTTAAAACATTACAAGAGAGCAGGGCCGTGATCTGCATGATTTTCTGGTAAGAAAATTACCTCAGTATTGGTGTATTGAGCAAGCCATAGATCATTAGCCATGATTCTATCAATTTTGGACATCACCCTGCAACCTGCCTCTTATTTGTTGTTCCAAGTAAAGAAGCAACCAGTAAACTTCACATCATGCATGCCACAATTAGAAACACATGCCTGGAACTATTTCATTTCTTTCTTACAATGTACTTCACCAGTCTTCTCCTTAGGAGCTAAGATAATATTAAAATCTTTAGCCCATACCCAAGGCTCAAAATTCCATGCTAAGGCCTCAAGATGATTCCACAGGGGGAGTCTCTCTTCTCCACCATTGTGAGCATAAATGAAAGTGCAAAGAAAAGTTGCTTTACCAAAGACAGGACAAATTTTACAATGGACAACTTGATCATAACTTGACAAGATATGGACCTAAAAAGATTGGTAGTGAAGCACCATTGAGGACAAATGTTAAGGTATAAGGCACCAAGATTCTTTGCCCCAACCTTTGTTTCCARGAGTCAGAAGATTTTAACATGGTAATGAGCAATCGAATTTTTGACATTCTTTTGCCTATCGTTATTGTTCATCCCCCTGACATTCCAGATGACAAGGTTATCCATGCTGTCCAGGGGCTTCCACAACCCCAACAGCATTCAAGACCAGGTCATGAGTCCCCCTAGAGGATACAACCAACACTGGATTATGATTCACCTCCACAACCTCAGAAATCACATTAAAGGTGTTATTAGTTTGAATGGGGTTTCGTTAAATAATTTGAGGAATCCTATTAGACCTTGCTGGAACAACCATAAAGCCATCCTCATCAACCCGCCTCTGAGCTACTGGAACTTGAGTAGGCACCAAAGCATTCGGAGGAGGAACTTTTGGCTTCCAAATCRTTTTAATTTTGGTTCTGCATGTATTGGTCTCATGACCCAACTTGTGGCATTTAGAACAAACTGATGGCTTCCACTCATAATGAATAGGCTATTCAATTTGGTGGCCCTTCTCATTGATGAAAGTGATATGATTTGGAAAAGCTTGGTCAACCTTAACCTCTATCTGTACTCTAGCATACTTGATCCTTTCCTTCTTTACAGTGGCTTGGTCCAGTTTAAGAAGTGTACTAATATTGTCCACAAGCTTGGTTAAACATTTCTCACCCCAGTATTTAAGGTTGAGACCTTGAAGTTGAATCCAAATGGGCACCAATCTCACAGGTTCATCCCAATCATTATCATCAGGAGTCCAAGGCTTGACTAGAAGAGGTTTATTGTCAAAACTATAGCCACCTTTCAAAGCATGGTTAACACCACCRTGATCTTTAAACCGAGCAATGTAAGTACCACTATCAGTAGGAATCACAATTTCTAAGCCCATTTTACCCCATATCCTTTTGAGATAACCCTCCATCACCTGAATTGGAGGTTTAGCACCCACAATMAAGCAACTAACAACATGTTTCCAAAAATCAAGTTCCTCTTTTATATTATTCACATCAATTTTAGGCATAGGAAAAATTTTAGTTGAGTTATCAGGAGAGACAGGCCGTGTATCAGGAAAAACAAAACTGGTAGGAATAGTAGTAGCAGACACAACAACACCATTATTAATAGAAAACACAGGATTTATAGGAACAAAAGCATTCTCAAGAGGAGCAACATTTCCACCAGTAGAGAAAAATGGCATAATCGGAGGAGCAATTGGAGGAGCAGAATCAAAAGTAAGGGATCGAATCACATTAGAACGAGTAATAGTATTATCACCTCTAGTACAATCCAAATTCGAAGACCCATTTTTCACAATTGGTGTAGAAATAGGGGTTCGCATGTCCATTGTTGGTGCAATTGAGCCCTCGTCATCCTCATCCTCGGTGGAAGAAATCTCAAGGTCAGAATTGTAGTTTSGATGAGCCGTCATTGAAGAAGCARCTTGAGCTCGAGTCACAATCGTCTGTTCCCCATTAGCAATTGAGTTCACTTTCATGGAATTGRAATTAGGATGCRATGGTCGAGACTTGTGCGATTTCGATGCGCTCTTTGTCTTGATAGGCCCTCCCTTCCTAGGTCTACCTCGCTTAGCCATGGCTGCTAACCGAAAGGTGGAGAGAGAAAGAGCTAGAGAGAGAGAGAGAGAAAGAGAGAGAGAGAGCAGATTTTTTTTAATTTTTTATTGTGTTAGTAGATTTGTTAGTTGTTTATAAATAAATTCTTCACCTTAGGTGAGTTAAAGTGAGGTTAAACGAGTGGATTTTTAACCTTAGATCTATGCTTAACTCAAAGTTGTACTCGTAAGAGTTTATATGGGGACCACAAGTTTTAAATGAAAATGTAACAAGTTAATTGAGACATCCATTTAAATAAAATTTAGCAAGATATTTGTGATGGAGGGAGTACATTTTTTTTCATGACCAACTAGATTTTACCCGTGCAATTTTGTGGGATATATAAAAATAAAGGGAATAAATATAGACATACGAAATTACAACAGTTGTATTATAATAATATAAATCACTGTTAAAATTTTTAAAATAATACACTAAATTATGAAACAAAAGTACTCCGTAATAATTTTCTCCAAACAAACATTGCATTTGTAACTGTTAAATAAATATAGTTGCAAGTTAAAAAAACCCCATTACCCACCCCCCAATACCACACCGCCACCCTTCTTCTTGCCTTTATTCTGCCACGATTACAACAGGACTATCATATTTACATGCTATTGCTTTCAAAATCAATCAACCCGAACAATGAAAATGAATATAAATTGCGACACGAGTGAGTRTAATTAAATTATGATATAGTGCTATACTCAATTTAACTGCTACTGCTTTCAAAATCAGTCCACCCAAACAATGAAAATGAATATAAATTGCGACACGAATGAGTATAATTTATGATCACGATAGTGAACCTGGTTCCCTGTTTTTAAGTATGTTATGAATTCTGTTCCAAACTTTGTTCCAGAATTCATAACACAACTCAAACATACTTTAAAACACTTATAATGCCCATTCACACAAGTTCATACTACGAAGCACATTACATGAAGATCCTAGATAAAACAATCAAAGTACAAGTCTTCTTTCTTCATGTAATCTTCCAGACTTGAGGCTTCCTTGAATATCTTCCAATATGATCAATTCTTCTTTCTTTGAATGTCTTCGAAGGGCCTCCATGCTCCAAGTCTTGGAATCAACTACTTTGTTGTACATGTAACAGAGTCAGTGCATAGCAAATAGTCTACGACTGTTTTCCAGCTTAACAGTCGAGGGAACAGTTCCTACTGGTTCCCAACCAGTACATAGAACTTTACATATCCAACCATTCCTTGCACATAGACAAGTTAGTTCAACATAAATCTCAAATAAGTAATAACTTGTTCGGGGAAACAATGCACCAATACAGCTGGTTCCAGACCAACTACTTTCACACTTGCATCATCCYGTTTCCTGTTACAGTGTTTGTCATCATCCAAAACCCAAGGAAACCAACACCTAGAAATTTAAACTACTAACAATCCATTAAAAGTACWACAAACAATAATTTAAAGTTCAACATTAGTGAAATCAAAGCTAGAAGCAACAATAATCAACAATTCAAAGATAATTAACAACTACTAACAACAAACTACTACWAGCAAATTCAAGTAAAACCAAGAACAAAAGAAATAGAGGAGAGAGAAATTTACTATGAAGTTTCAAATTGCATAACAATGGAGAAATTCACTACTTGAATCTTRAATAAMAAAGTAAAATAACAAAGTTTTGAGTAAAGATTTGAAGAACTAAACTCAAAATTAAGTAATCGGGTCTGTCCTAGGTGGCACGGACGTGCCAAAAATGGCATGGACGAGCCAAATGGGAAAATTCGAGGCACATTCTGACCAGGTTGGCGTGGGCGTGCCAAATTTGGCACGGATACGCAACTCTCTAAATAAGACAATTCTTCTTGCAGAGGTCGTAACTTCTCCAATACTTATCGAGATTAAGCTTATGACCATTCATCGCGAAGCTAATGAAAAGATCTTTAATCTACAAATGGAATCACCTCAAAATGTTAAGTATGTAGAAAGTTATGGCCATTTGAATCCAGAATATGCACACGAAACATCCAAAAAGTGTCCAAAAATGCCTAAAATGTACACAAGACACACAAAATACCCGTGAAGCATTAGTGTGACCAAAGTAAGTTAAAATCATCCAAAATGAGGCATCAAGGGATAAATTAAGGACCATAATAAGACCACTTATCATAAACCAGAAAGAATATTTGAGTACAAACTAGGAATCACAAACTACAACCTAATAAAAGATAGTTACAAACATGAAAATCATATATTTACAAAAATTACATTATATTTAATAAAATTTATTTATTATATTACAAATATTTAAACATTAATGAAGTTTTTCTTTCGACAAGTCAATGTTGTGAAAACTAAATTAAAAGGAAAGAATAGTATTTTGCAGTCATTTTATTTTAACGGAGTCAGGAAAAATAGTTTATTTTCCCTCCAAAATCAAAAAATTAAATCAGAATATAATTATTAACTAGATAATACCCCGAGTAATACTCGGGAGCGAGTAATATCAATTTATAAAAGTGTATAAATATGATAAGAAAAGGCTAAAGAATTTAATAAKTTTTTTGGGATTAAACATAGAAAAAGAAGAGAAAATTTGGGTAGATAATTTTAGATCCATGTACTTGATTTCACTCTCAAAAGTAAATGTGGGAAATCATTCAAAAAACATTGGTAAATGAAGATGGTATATGAAGAGTTCCCTTGATATAGGGAAAAAAGGTTTTTTTTAAAAAAAATTTAGGTAGTGTTGGGAGGGAAATGGAAGTAAGTTTAGTAGGGAAAATATAGATAGAGGGGATTGCTTTAGTGTAGGTATATAGATATATAGATACATAGATTATGGAGTGGTTAGTAGTTAATTATTGGTTTCATTCAATTCTTGTACTTTGTATATGGAAAATTGGTGGGAAAATGATTTAGGACGCATGCTTATTTACATTCCGAGCAAAGAGACAAAGCATCTATCCTATATCTATATTATAGTACTAAAACAGGACATAGTCTGTCCATGTGTCAACTCTCATATAGTTTTATCCCCCTAAATCCAATTCCTCACATAATTCTACTTTTTATTTTTCTTTTTTACGAGACATAAGCTCTACTTATTGAGTTTTTTCTAGAATATTCATTTTCAATGATTAAAATATCTAACCTTATCTCCTTCCACATCACCCAAAATCTAACCTATCTCCTTCCACACTTCCCGATTCCTCCCATCCCAAACCCCAACTTACTTTCTCTCTCATCGATAACATCTCCTCTCCTCTTCTCACCTCTCATACTCTCATTTCTATCCAATCTAAGCTAAACACTAATGATTCAAAACTTCCGAAGGGTACTCCGACAAGTCGAGAAACGCCAAAATACTGTGTAAAAATMTGCTTCCAAATCGAAAGGTTCGTTCGTCCTTTGATAACTTTTTCAAGATTTTTTTCCCTTTCCATTTAGTTAATACTTTGTTTTTGTTTGTTGAATATTTGCCCAATTGTTAAATTTAGGTGTTTTAGCTAACATAATGATTCTTTTCCAAAGTCAACAAATTTATGATCTTAACAAGTAAGATCAATTGATAGCTACTACTTCATACTTTGTTTTTTTGGTCTTTTGTTTTAAAATAAATAAATAAATTAGAGTTTATAGATTTGTTCTTGACATATAATAAGGCAATTTATGCAATTTATGTTGTATTATTGTTCAATTTAAGTATATTTAATTCTTATTATTGCTTTCTTACAAGATTTAGATAGTGTTTTAGGTGRAGGCCAAATTGGAATTTGGATGACTRATTATAGATAAGTTAAGATATTAAGGATTGCGGTGATGATTATGATGAGAACTAAGAGATAAAAATGAAGGTATACTTCTTCTTTGAATATCTAGGATGATTTTCATCTTTGTGTTGTTATCCTTTCTTTTTGTTTACCATTTTTATAAACAAATATTGTTCTACTTAAAACATGGGGTTATTGGAATATTGGTGCGTGCATGTGAATAATGGGAGTTATTGGATTAGTTTGTACTAATTTTAATTTTTCGTTCACCTTGATTGGACTTTGCTGTAAAGGGCTCTTAAAAGCAGAGACATCATTATTAAAGCGTACAAATGAAGATTTGTCAAAACAAGTAGAGGGGTTGCAGATGAATATATTGAAGAGCTTGGTTATTTAAGGTGGGTTAATGCTCAATTACATAATGAACTTCAAAACCCATGTTCGTGTGRTGGTGATGATGTGAAATTGAGCACTCAATCTGTAGATTGAGGTAAGGTATCGGCCAACATGAGAATATAAATAGTCCTTTTTTAAGAATATAGTACAGGTTTTAATGTCGAATTCTAGAATTATAAATTTGGTTTAAAATTAATGATTTTTTTTCTAGATAAATCGAATGTTGATAAGAATCGTAACCACCATGATTGTTGCTCGCACGACAATGGTTCTGATAGTAGTGACGCTCGTTGATTTGTGAAATTGATTGGTTGATTGATCGATTGCTCGTGCTCGTGCTCTCTTTGATTGTCAGGTATAGAATTGAAGGAATTGCTATTTTGAGCTTCAAATTTTGAAATGAGATCAATTGTTGCAATTGAACTGATATTATCATGTCTATAACGAATATGATTATCATTATTGGATGATCTAGAGTTTTGATTTGTTTTGAGTTTGAGCGATTCAATTACTGAACTTAGTAATTATATAGTATCTGAAGCATCTTCTTTGTTGTTTACTTTGTAAAGAAGATGCAARTGGTAATGTAAAAATTATATGATGTTATGTAACACTTTGAAAATTGAAATGATATGAATCTACAGAAATGCTTCTGATATTATCATCTTGATCTTAAGTTTCAAATTTTTTGATTATTTGAGATATTTGATTTGTGTACACGTATATGTTGTTCGAGAAWTTTTTATTCTTGATCAAGTTGAATTTTTCTTTAATATTATATGCAATATTAAGGAGTAAGGATTTTATTAGTTGTTGCTTGGTTCAAATTTAGTTCTCATATACTCCCTCCGTTCCATGAAATTCATGTCACACCCGTTTATTTCACTATTCATAAATGAAGAGAATCTTGTAAATAATTATCAATGTATAGTTATAAATATAGTCATGTGGGGTCTTATTTGATTTGTATTAATGAATAGGTTATTAATATTCAATTGTTATAATTTTCTCAAATGTGTAATTAAAGATATAAGCGATACAAAACATGCATTGGGAAGCGTATGAATAGTAACTGGCAGGATTTTCATGGAACAGAGGGAGTAGTACACTTTTGATGATGCAGGAGAAGAAAAGAAGGAATACCATACCCACTGTATTGGTAGATGACCAGTGTGATGAACCAAAATTCAGGATGAATAAAGTTCATCACCAAATTTCAGGATGAAAAGTTTTGGGATCAAACCTTCAAGTTCGACTTGGAGATGTTGTATATGTATCATGAGAGTACAATACAATTTATACAAAATAATTAATACAATAAATTGTTTTAAAAAATATCGCAACAACCGTGCAACGCACGGGCCCTAAATCTAGTCTATAACTATATACTGAAACAAAATGATGCTGATGCAATGATGACACAGGTCTTGTGAATACACTAAATTGCAATACAAAAGTTTACTATACATATTAAATTGCAATATTATATCATAATCTATAAAACTCTTGTAAATTAGTTAATTTAGCAAATATCATACATTCACGGGTCTTGGACTTTTATTCTCTTATACAATACAAACTTTCCTGATAAATATTAAATTGCATATATATTTCACTCTTTTTTAAAATTTTGTGAATAAATTGAGTAACGGTTTTTCTAATGTATACCCAAGGTCATGAAACAAATTCATTAAATTATATTTGATTCTATGAAAATTCTTGAAATTAAAAATTTGGTTTTATACCAAATATATTAGCTGGTTACAAAAAATATATTATCTCCTTTAATAGGGTAACACAACAACAGATTTGGCTTTTAATAGAGCTTTTTCAATAGCTCCAAAAATATAACGCAGTTATAAGTTTGGGAAAAAGCTTTTTATATCGGTTACTATTTATTTGCCATTAAATATTGTTAAATGATAGCGCTCTTTTAATACCGCTATTAAAAGTGTGAATAGTAAAACAAAAAGGCCGCTAATCTTCCCTCTTACACGGTTACACCAATACTCATCATCAATCTTACTCAAACACGCAAAGTCCCAAACCCCATGCAAAGTCCCAAACCCCAAAATCTTAAACTAATGTTCATCTACAAAACCCTTACARCGCTAACCACGRCGAGCCCAGCCGCTCTACCATGGCGAGCCCAATGACAATCCCAACAGTCACACTGGACCCTAAGATTGTCGACTGCAAAAGTCACGCTAAACCCTCAAACACCAACCCTCGCCGACTGCAAACACAACACCACGCACCCACGAGCCTAGGCTAGCCGCCCATTGCAACCCATCAACGATCGAACCCACGAGCCCAGCCGCCCATTGCAGTCCATCAACGAACGAACGAACAAAACCCATCAATGCCAGCACCGCCCATTGCAACCAAGCTTTCCGACTTGCAGACCGCACAATTTCACGTACTGTTGTATTGGATTAGTGAGTAGTTTATTTTTTATTTTTTTCCTTTAATTTTAATTGATTAATCAATTTTAGTGAGTGGGTTTTTTTAATCTCAATTTCACTTTGTTTGATTAATCAATTTTGTGTTTTGTACTATATACAAAGCTAAATTGATTTATTCAAGCACGATTCTCCTAACATTGCATTTGACAGCTTTATTTTTTTTTTAGCATGTTAGTTTGTAACTGTTTGATTGTTTCCCTTAATTAGCATATTTGCACTTTGTTTGAGTATAGTATACTATATAGTATTGTTTTCTTGGGTAATTGATATGATCTACAATGTTTGAACGTCTAAATTTCAAATGTCTATCTCTATTATGATTAATTGTTTTCTTGAGTAATTTTAGTTTAATTTATACTCCAAATTAAAATAGTTTATCCCAAATAATGCTTGAATGTTATGATTTATACTTTATGCCTGAATTTTTTATGTTTGTTTTCTTTAATTTAATTGTGGTTTTATATTGAATCATTGATTCTTGTTTCCCTTTTGTTATCTTATGTTAGATGTGTTATCTATCACACATGTTATCCAAGTTTTCAATATATCAAACAACTTTGATACACATTATATAACAATTGGTTTTAATTAATTAAGGAGGGAGAAAGGAAGTTAGGTTGGACATTAATTAGGGATTATGCATTAAGAAGTTTTAAGGATGAATTAGTATCATTGTTGGGAAGCATTTAAGGTATACATTCATTTGTACCTTTTGAACTTGAATATTAAGATGTTTTAAGGATAAATTAGACTTTTAATCTTTTATTATACCTTAGCTTTTTAAGAAAAGCCTACCTTTTTCTTTTATAGATGTTTGGTTTATTTTTCCCCTTATTGGTCATCTTTACTAATATAGATTGGGATTGGGTAATTTTGGTGTATGTACAATACTATCTAAAAATCATAGAGGCTATGGATGATCGTAAATGGATGTGTGCACAACTCAATTGTGATGAGTATGAGAGAGGAGTTGAGGAATTCATTGCATTTGCAATACAACATGCACAGGATGGAGTCAATCATATTTTATGTCCATGCGTTGACTGCAATAATATGGTTCGTTTGACAATTGAAAATGTAAGAGTGYACTTGATGTTTAAAGGAATAAATCAGATGTACAAGTGTTGGTCACAACATGGTGAAATATTAGGGGATGTTCCTAGTAATGCGCACACTACAAGCCATTTTGAAAATGAAATGGAAATAGATTCARAGGATGAATTTGCATTTGAAAATGATGGGTTAGAAGAAATGACACAAGCTATGGGCGAAAGTTTTAACGATTGTCCAGAAATGTTTGAGAGTTTATGTAGTGATGCTAGAAATTGTATTTTTTATTTATTTCTTGACAGGAAAAAAGCTAAAGATCAACGTCGTGGTAGATATCTTGCCAAAAGTAACATTGGATACTGCAAATTACATACAATAAAGTAACAAACAAATTTACACGGTTATTATTCATAATACTAATTTTGATTGGTTGACTGGGGAGAATCTGGATCTTCGCACATAAGGATTCCTTTGCTACCTCTTTGACATCTAGTTATCTTGACTGTTAGGAGGGAAATAGTTATTTGCTTGAAAGTCGCTTCGACTTTAACAACTGCACAAGTTGGTAGAGAAAGGTCGGATTCTTGCGAATGAGACTTTTCATCATTGTTTGCCCTTGTAGATACATAAATTTGTCTAAGCCTAAAAGGCAATGATAATACACCTCACAACACCAAGTCAAATCGAGTTAGCTAGGACCTTGACGGGCCGAAAAAAGGCAAATTCCTTGCATCGGACACCTATTCCAGGTATTGGCACATCAAAAAAAGTTTTAATCCTCAATATTTTACTTATTTTTAACATTTTTCTAGAATTGTTTTGGATTTTTTTTTGAATTTTCTAAGCATTTTTGGCAATTTTCGGAATTTTCAACAATTTAATTAATTTAATTTTGCGATAATTAATTAAATTATGAACACAATTCAAATTCACAAAATTTGCACAGCCCCATTCTTCACAGGATTTTTACAATTTTTTCCATAATTTTCGATTTATGGTTTATATTTCGAATTTCTTAAGCAAAAACGAAAACTGAGCATTAGCGGGCATCCGGGATTTTTTTCGCCTCAAGACACGCGTCCGAGGGAGCGAAAATCTAGAGCATCGTGGTATATCAGCCAGATCGCAATAATATCACTATGATCGTATAAAACGCGCATATATTTTATACGATTATATTACGATATTATTCATTACAATCTCGTTATTCGAGGTGAAAACAATCTCGAGTATCGAATTGTAGACACCTGAAAATGTGTCTCCCAAATGAGTAATTCGTGATGAACATACCGCGTTCGCGTTTGTTCGAATGAAAAGATGCTTTGAATTCTAACAAAAGTTGAAATCGGAGGTCTACTCGGAAATTTGAGCAAAGGTCAAAGGCAAGGCAAAAATATTTTTCTTTCGGTTTTTTCAAAGGTTTTCAAAGGTTTCAAAGGTTTTCAAAGGCGATTCTCATGCTTTTGATGTTCATCATGTCGTCAATTTTTCTGAATCGCCAGTATTTTTAAATTATTTTCTGATTTTTCTATGATTTTCTTGAATTTTGCAATGTTTAAAAACGCAGAATACCAGAAATACATGAATAATTAGAAAGATACTCCGGAAATCGTGGAACTTCTAGAACATTCTAGAACTCTTGCTTGGAGAGCAAGGGTTTAGGTGCGACGAATCAAGGAAATCGAAATAAAATCGGAGGAAATCGAAATTTTCGAGGTTTTGGAAAGAATATAGAATCGTTGACGGTATATCGCAAGCTGAGCGTATATACGCTCAACAGGAGGCGTATATAGCTCCTACCAGCGTATATACCTCACTCATTGCAAAAATTATGGAAAGCATGAAGCGTATATCCCTAGTATGAGGTATATAGCTCCTCATGAGCGTATATACGCTCATCCTGAGCGTATTACGCAGGTTTTTTGCTCCGTTTTGCCTCGTGCCATAATCGCTCTTGCTGCTCATTCCGGACACGACTTCATATGTTTCCTACATTACTCCTCTCTTCTCTTCTAAAACACTCTAAACACAAACACAATTCGTTTAGTTCAACATCGATTCTTTGTCGATCAAAACAAGCGTACAAAGGTTGAATTCTAGATTACTCACCAATAAATTCTTCTATTTCTTTAATTATTGACTAACCATTGTTATGAGTTTTAATATAATTAAAGCAATGTAGAATCACTTTTAACTTGTTTCATGTAAATATGTAGGGTTTTTCACAATGTTTGCAAGGTTTTCATTAGTTTTTAGTTTAATTTCATTATTATTATTCATTGTAATACTAACAATTCTTTATTCTGTATAGCATGAAGGCGAGAGATCTGCACTTGCGTTTTATCAAGGAATAACAATCATTTTCTTTGTTTTCATGTAGCAATTCAGGCAAAGGATTCGTTTCATTCGGTTTTACAAACTAACTTTTGTTTTCTTTGCAGTTTAGGGTAAGATGATTTGCATATATTTGAAGTTTATGCACTCATCTTATTGCATATTATATTGTTGTATATAATTTGTATATGTTTGCTAAACAAAGACCAGGATATGTGAATCACTTTAATCAGATTAACTATGGAAACTGTTTAGCAACCGTTTTTAACATGATTAATAAAAGTGGTCAAATTTCTATGGTTAGGTAGTCCTTGTGCATATAGTAACACACTTTATAGTATTTTTTAGGGATAGTTCGTTTCTAAGGTGCTAAAAATGTAAGTTGTGTGCATCAATAAATCGTGATTAATGGAATTACAATGAGACCGGGTAGAGGCGTACATGCGGGCGAATTGGGTTACAGATCTGTTCGTACCATGTCCCCGAACCACGACTGGTTCTTGATTGGACGTGGGCATTGTTTTGCACAACGTTTGGGGCTCCGTGATAACCTTTCTAGGCACGTGGCGATTCCCCTCACTCGACAACACTACCAACGCTCACGTGCGGGATTCCGTGGCTCAGCCCACGCATAAAGACCTCGATGTAGTACAAGCGCGCGCCGCTATAACCTGAGGCGCGGCCCACACCTACAATTTGCGACTTCACTGGGATAATCAAGTTAGGTGAAGTGACAGACTTGAAAGTCTCGTATTCCACTATCACGTTTATTGGATTTTGCATTTTGCATGTGACCTTTCGAATAAGTCGCGCCTTAGGTCCTTGGTCTCGATTGGGCATGTTCTATGCTCGAGACTACCATAGGGGGGGATACTACTGGTTGATGTGGTTACTTGATCGCATGGCTAAGGCAAGTCCTATCCGCCAGCCGTGTGTGCACGTGTTCTGATGCGTGTGCATAAGGGGTATCTTGGCCATACATCGCTAATTGCAAGTGTGAAACTGGACAAGCTCTGCCCTTGGCGTGGACCACTCTCTGACTTAACCTAGACTGACATAGTTGGCTTCCGTCATGTGTCTTGTATATGTGTGTATGTATGGTCTAGTATTGTACAGTTCTAGCCTTAACACAACATTTCATATAGTCCATGATCTTTTAGTTTCACATTATGCATCTCATAGCTATAGTGACTTTAGTTGACCTCTGCCTTAGTCTGCGACATAGTTCACTAGGACTTTGTCTTCAGTTTGACCTTAGTCCACAGAGACTTTGACCCTAGGTCTGACTTTGACCATTGGAGTCCACATAGACTCTATCTAGGTCTTGACCTTGACTTAGGTGTAGGCACAGACTTTGACCTTAGACGTGACTTTAGACTCACATTAGGTTTGACCTTGCATTCACAAACAACGGCTCGACCACTAGGCATGACTCTAACATTAGGAAGTGTGCCTCATTCTCACGTCGTTGGTGCTCTTTCAAAAAAAAAAAAAAAATAAAAAAAAATCAAAAAAAAATTCAAAATTCAAAAAAAATTTCAAAAAAAATTCAAAATTTTCAAACGAAGGGCACTTGCATACATTATTTAGGAAAGATGACCATGGATTAGGACATGCATTTGCATCTGCATTCATGTATTCAACAATGAAAGGAAGTTCATCTAGGGTTCATTTCTTTTTGACAGGGTGAAGTTGTCTCTCAGCCTTGCTCGACCCAAGAGTTTGAAGCCTCAGCCAGTCCAAACCTAACCTCCTCTAACTTCATTGATCCTCAGCCAATCCAACTAGCCTTTCTCAACCTTCATCCCCATCAGCTAACACACAAAATGGCCTCCCAACAAGAAAAGCTCCAAAAGCTTGCCGAGCAAGTTCAACGCTTGAAGCTCAAATCAAGGGTTGACTGGGGTCTCTTTGGACAAGCTGTTGAAAAGGCATTAAAAAAGCACGACCCTACTTCTACCAGACAACCTCCTCTTGACCCTAACTTGCAACCAAACTGCAAAAGGATTTCTCAGCCGAGACGTACCCAATTTCAAGCCAACTGATGACCTCGATTCCATATAAAGGGATTTAAGACCACCATGGATTAAAGGGATTGACTCTGCCTTGTTCCAACGGTCTTTCCCCTTTCCTTGGAACGATATGTCAGAAGTGGTTCTTTCACTTCCTGAGAAAGAAATAGTACTTGGGAAGACATCGTCACAGCATTCATGGCAAGATACAAGGTACATTCAGACCCAGGCATCCTTCGGAGCTTGAAATCTTAACCAGGAGAGAAGAGGGGTTCACACTATCTGACTAGATGGAGAGGAGTTGCTGCACTAGTCTCCGCTCTACTGAAGAAGAGATGGTCAAGACCTCTTTCTAACTCCAGCCGAATAAAAGATCATTCTAAGTATCGAGGGCTTACCACATTCGCAAAGGTCTACGACATTGGAGTGGACATCGAGAATGATCTCTTCAATCCACATGAGTCAGCTAGAGTCTTAGCTTTAGGATCGAGTCGGAGAGTCCTTTCCTAGACTATGTATCATTTTCTTTTCCATTCCGAGTCTATGTCATTAGGTTAGGATAGTTCTGCATTAGCCTCTATGTAATAAAGTCTTTTGTTCTAATAAAAGTTTCGTTTTTCCCATTTTCTTAGCCTCACATATAGTTTGTGCTTCTAACTTAATGGAATCAATTAATGATCGACTCACAATTCAATGGAACTATGCTAAGAGAGGCCTTCTTCATAGCTCCACAAAAACACTCTTCTTCCATTCCTTTATCGTATAAACAAAATCCTTGCAACCTTGAGCCATAACACTATCATTAAGCCTATCATTTCTTTATCACCACATCTACCTAAACTTTGGACCAAACGGGGCGTAGGAAAGACATGTGCAAAGAAAAAAAAAAGAGAAAATAAATGGGCAAAAGCAAAACGCAAAAAATCAAAGTTCAATGCCAGTCATCACAAATGCAAATCAATCCAATGCAAATCCAAAGTTCAAAGCCAATTCAACAAAAAGCAAAAGTTGAAAAGACACTGCGCACGTGGGTCACTTCATGATCATCAAGCCTTTTCAAACCTCAAAAACACAGCACACATTACAACCAAAAAGCACTCACACGAGGATTGGTCCAAATCATTCAGAGATACGACGGTTGATTCCAAAAGATACGTAGGAAGCCTCTTCTCGAGTTGACGTAATAACCAATAACCAATTCTGAGGTTCATCATATGGTTTGATTCTTTAAAGTCAGAAGCACAAATTTCTAGTGTAGAACCGACATAAGACTCAAGTTTTGGACCTACATCATCTAGCAACACATAATTCCATCACTTTACCCTTAGTCACAAATTTTAAGCCTTGTTCTTTTTTGAACTCTAGCCTATTCTTTAATGCACTTAAGGGTCTCTCCTCAACTCATTTTAGGTATCACCTGCAAGCATCACATGCATCCTCTCTCAAAGCATCGCATTGCAGCATTTCTCCATGTCTCCCATGCTCATAGCTCTCAGCTCAAGTTACTGATTGAGCAAATCAAAATCACATCCCATTCCTTACATTACCTACACAAAAGCTAAGCAAAACCTGACTCCACAACATTCATAGCCTTACCTTGCTCATCAACCAGTGCCTATAAACAAGCCTAACCTGAAAGTCATCAAGATGGGGCTAAACCCACTAACCAACATCGAACCACAAAATTAAGCCATTCCATACACCCAAACCCATGGGTTGGGGCTCACTTGCAATCCAAGCATCGCCTTTGCTCGAATGGGGCTTGAGACGGTTTCATCGCAATCCAAGATCTTATCGTTAGTTCATTTCTTGGTCATTTCATGCATAGATCTTAGATAGACTTGCATTACGCATATAGCCATTGCAAACACTTCATAAGCATCATCATCATACATTGAGCATAATACATCATCATGCATATGCATCTGACAAACACTTAACATGCACAACACATTGGACATTAACATTGCACATTGCACATCGTTAACATTCGACTCACCTCACAGAGGCTAGGGCCCATCTTACATCATTTGCATGCACAACGCCTATCGGCATTCATTGTATACGCGATCGTGTGCTAACGCAACATTCTTCCAAAAAGCCAAGGTCAGCCGTAGGAGAGATTTCCTGAGGAACGAGGCGTTTCCGAGGATTCATATCGTCACTCATGCTATAGCCATTCATCGCTATATCGCGAGTTGTTGCTACAACGCAATTTCCCGAAAGCAGGTAGCGTAGGGGAACTTCCGAGGAACGAGGCGTTTCCGACGGAATTGCATTACTCTGCCCAAATCAAATACTTTGACTGTCGTCTACGAGATTTTCGTCTCTTCAGACTCAGTCAAAGTGGGGGCTTCTTCACACACAACTCTTTGCACACTTGGGTTTTGGAAATTTCTCCGCCAGAAGTTCCACATTGGCACACTTCGGGTCTACGATTTCTCCCGTATCAAGAATCCAGCACACCAGCTTTTCGGTGTTTATGGTTTCTCCCGTAACAAGAATTCGAAGCAAACACATCTTCGGGTCTTGAATCTTCTCCCGCTACAGAAGTTCCGTCAGCTCTTTCGGTCTACGATTTCTCGTACAGAAATCTAAGCAAAACCATTTTTCGGGTCTTGGATATCTTCTCGTACAGAGTTCGACAGCTCATCTTCGGGTCTGAAATTTCTCGCTACAGAATTTCCGTCAGCATTCTCGGTGTTTGGAATCTTCTCCCGCTCAAAAGTTCGCCATACTTCGGTTGGATTAGCAAGGTTCGTATACCACATCATAGCCATCTCTGAAAAGCACAAGGTCACCGTAGGGAGAAGACACCGGGATCAGGCGTTCGAGGGACACACGCATGGGGCGGGTACAGGTAAACTAAACATTTGTTTTGCGGTACGGGTACATGGGGCAACCAGGGTGCGAACGTCTTGAAGTGCTCCGTCCGATCGAATAACTTGGACTTTCGTCTTACGGAGACTATCAGTCTTCTTAGCTCAGTATGCAAAAGTGGGGGCTTCTTAGACACTGAAATTTTCTCCAAATGAGATCCGTGATGAAAATACCTGCGTCTCGCGTTTGTTTTCGAATCAGAAAAGATGCTTTGAATTCACAAAAGTTGGAAATAGCGAGGTCGTACTCGGAAATATTGAGCAAGGTCAAAGGAAGGCAAAATATTTTTCTTCCGGTTTTTTTCAAAGGTTTTCAAAGGTTTTCAAAGGTTTCAAAGGGATTCTATGCTTTTTGATGTTCATTAACATGTCGTCCATTTTTCTGAATCCGCCAGTATTTTTAAATATTTTTCTGATTTTTCTATGATTTTCTATGAATTTTTCAATGTTTAAATACGAGAATACGCAGAAATACATGAATAATTAGAAAGATACTCGGAATATCGTGGAACCTTCTAGAACATTCTAGAATCCTTGCTTGGAGTAGCAGGGTGTTAGGTGGTCGAATTCAAGGGAAATCACGAATAAATCGGAGGAATGGAAATATTTCGAGTTTTGGAAAGAATATACGAAATCGTGAGCGTATATACGCAGAACGACTGTATGGATATACGCTCAATCAGGAGCGTATAATACCTCCCACAGCGTATATACGCTCAACTCATTGAAAATTTATGGAATCATGAAGGTATATAGCTCAGTTATGAGCGTATATACGCTCCTCATGAGCGTCTATAAGCTCATCCTGAGGTAATACAGGGTTTTTTTGCTCCGTTTTTGCTCGTGCTATAAATACGCTCTTGCCTTGCTCTTCCGGATACGCTTATATGTTTCCTAGAATACTCTTTCTCTCTCTCTAAACACTCTAAACACAAAAGCACATTCGTTTTAGTTCAAAGCATCGATTCTTTGTCGAATCACAGAATAACAAGGTTGAATTCTGAGATTACTCACCAATAATCTCTCCTTTTTTTTTAATATTGACTAACCATTGTTATGAGTTTTTAATATAATTAAAGCCAATGTAGAGAACTTTTAACTTTGTTCATGTAAATATGTAGGGTTTTTTCACAATGTTTGCAAGGTTTTCATTAGTTTTAGTTTTCATTTCATTATATTATTCATGTCAATATAACAATTCTTTATTCTTGTATAGCATTGAAGGCGAGAGATCATTGCACTTGCGTTTTATAAGGATAACATATTTTCTTTGTTTTCATGTAGAATTCAAGGCAAAGGATTCGTTTCTTGCGTTTTACAACTACTTTTGTTTTCTTTGCAGATTTAGGGTAAGATGAGTTTGCATATACTTTGAAGTTTATGCACTCATATTTATTGCTATTCATTGTTGTATATAATTGTTATAGTGTTTTGCTAAAAAAAGCCGGAATTATGTGACTACATTTAAATCAGATTAAACTATGGAAACATGTTTTAGGGCACAACCGTTTTAACCAGATATACAAGTGGTCACATAATTCTAGGTTGTAAGGTCTTTGTGATAATAGTAAACACTTTCATAGTATTTTAGGATAGTTCGTTTAAGGTGGTAAAAATGTAGTTGTGTGCATCCAATAATCGTATAAATGGAATTAAATGAGACTGAGTAAGGGCGGCCAAT
>SNQN01004096.1:10266-26081 GCA_008642245.1 Bassia scoparia
AAGTAAGCTTAATTTTGTTAAAAAGTAAGTAATAGTTGAAAATAACATAAACACTTCAATTAAACAACTACATGTCGCATATAGAGCAAAAATWATCGAAACAACAACAATCAAAGAAAAATTCAAAATGCAAAACCCTAACTAGTAGAAAAACTTAAATTGCAAGTTAATTAACAAAAGCAATTTAATAAAAATCAAAACTGACCGTGGGAAGAAGCTCTAACAAGCTTTGTTGTTCCTTTACTAGCACCTTTAACAAAAACTTTCAATTTTCTTTTCGTCGTTTTTGTAAAAGACAAAGACAAATAAATCCGAAAAATGTGACAATTGAAGAAGATATGAAAGAAGAGAGAGGATTCAAAGTCCACGAAATGCAAAAATACAGAACGAAAAAGCAGAAGAAATGAAAAATAGAGAAGAATTGAAGAAAAACCAGAAGAAATGATCAAGAGAACGAAAATGGAGAAAGTGGAGAAAAACAAGAACACTGTCAGACAAATTTCAGAAGAAGTTTGAATTCAATAGCATTCGTACCAAAACACAAAAAAAACGCTACAAATTAGTGGTCAACGGGCTCCCTTACACCAATTTACTGCACTCCATTATACACTCATTAATGGGCTTATTGGGCTTTATAAAATAGAAGGCCACACGATTACATATAATGTGGCAGGCCACATTGAAAAGTTTGTCTTTTCTTTGAGCATTATTAATATTATTATGTAAGTATGTATCATGCATGAGAATAATACCATGTGATACGAATCTGATAGTATGTATAAGTCTATTGTCATAAATAGTATAGAGGTACAATACATTTAAGCATCATTAGAGGATATTCTTTTAATTTATCCTAGTTTATTTTGACTTTTCGAGATATATTTCATGTTCTTTTAAAATAGATTAATTTCATCGAGTATAATAATTTAATCCAGTTCTACCGAATTGAATCATTAATAATAGAGAGCCTCCATTTAGTTTAGTTGTCACATTGAATTCTCTTATAGTACTCGTATATCTATATTATTAAAAAGAAGTGGCAATGAATGAAAAGGCTTCAATTCCTTAATCCTGAAAATCTGTGGCTTCTAAAACAAATGTCGCTTTGTCATGCATTTTATCTAAAATCACTGTTTTTAGAGGAAAAAAAACTACACTGCACTTCTACTCTTTTAGAACAAAAACTACCATAAAATTACTACAATTACCCCTGCTACTTAAGTACTCTAAAAATTATATCCAAATATTTATACTTATTTTTATCTCTTAAGTCTTAAAAACACTATTTTATTTAGTTTTTGAAACGCCTCAAATTTTTAACAATATAAATAATCCAGTAATATAAGTAAAATATTTGTGAGATTTTCCCCCATATACTCTCCTGAGTTTTTGCCTAATAACCCATGTGCACCCGTATTTTTAGAAACAACTCATATACCCCTCACTTTAGAGAAAATAGCCCAAATGCCCTTACTAGAGATGGACTATGGAGGTAGGAAGAAGGTAGGAGAAGGATGAATTTAGAAGGGATTAGAGTTAACCAAATTGAATTAGAGGTTAATTGAACAAAAAGACTAACGGTGTTTGTTTATCCATTAGAGTAAGGGTAATTGGGRTATTTTCTCTAATGTGAGGGGTTTATGAGCAGTTTCTAAAATCACAGGGGTATATGGGTTATTAGGCTAAAACTCAGGGGTATATGGGGAAAAATCCGATTATTTATTTCTTAAAAAACGAACAATATAGAATGATTCAATTTGTGTTGTATTAATAAAATTATTAAGTATTGTTTTATCAAGTCACTTTTAAAACTACAAAATTTCCTCTGAGGTGCAGGGTTTAGAGATGGGTGAGGCTTCCATTCAACACTACACCAAGGGAGCTGATCTTGGGAATTGGGATGGAGACTTGAAGATGACTTTCCGTTTCCACTTTCTCTAACGCTCCTGGACACCTGCAAGAAGGAGAAAAATCTTTTCGGATTATCTCCCCTCCGATGCCTAAGTAGGTAAAAGAAGGAGGAAAGTAATAAATGCAAGGAATTTAGAGAAAAGTTATATAGAGAATCATGTCAAAAAATGTGGTCTTAAGGAAAGTAATAAAAAATATGCCTAAGTAGATACTCTTGAGAATTATGTCAAAAAATGTGGTCTCTCAAAGGGTATTTATAGGCTTTTCCCTTACCCAATAAGAGCCTTGATGTGTGACACTTGTCACCATCTTCTCCAAGCGTTTATCTTTTTTGCTTGCTTAAGAAGTAGATATCTATTTGTTTCAGTTGAGCTTTGACGGTCAATAAGTCGCTTGACTTTTGACACGTGGCAAGATGAGAGGTTGACACTTAGCCATGGGACCCTTTTCCACCTCGGCCTATTTAATCCAACCAAATGGCGACACGTGGCAAGTAGCTTTAACTTGCCACATGATTTTCCCCTAAAAACTTCGCATATAGTAGGTTTGGGACTGTTTTATCTCGTGAAAGGTTTTTTGTGTGTGTGAGTCTCAACCTTCTTCTTTTACCTCGGAATTCAGGCTCACCAACATCCATGTTGCTTTGTTTCGTTTTGCGCTAGTCTGTTTAAACCAATCATAGACCTAATAAAACCTTATATCCACCTCTTTTTGGGTTTGGGCCTAGTTTCAGCCCCAACTTTACTTCCTCCCTTTTTATGTTTTGTTTTTCTTGTTTCACACTCTTTTTTGCGCGCTTGAAATTTGGAACAAAGCCCATACTTTAATTTTTGCCTATTAACAGAGGAGGGGGAGAGAGAAGATGTTGTTTGTCAATTTGGATTTTCTCTCTCATCTCTTTAGAATTTTGTTTTTCTTGCTTATCTCTCTTCATCGAACATCTGTCAAAACTGCACTAGCTTTGCACTTCGCATTCTTCTTTCGTAGACTACTTCATCAACTGCTCTTCGCACCGCCAGTTTTAAGGTATAGTTTCTTTGCACTTCACACTTCATTCTTTTTCCTTATTCATTCATTCTTTCAAAGTAATAAATATGGCTTCGTCATCATCTTCGAGCCCATTAAATTCCGATGTTAGGGGCTTCAAAGGGCCCAGACCAACATCCCCAGTGTCAACTGAGACCCAAAGTTCTTCAATCCCTTACACACACAATTTTGAGAGCCCATTCAATAAGCATTCAACTCCGACTATTCTCCCTGTGCAGGAAATAATCATGCTGCGAGTAAAGCAAACTACCTGGGTGCAGGCATAATGAACCAAAGTAATGACAGAGTGGGAGCCGGAGATTAACCTTTATCCTCTCGGATAGATCCAGACCAATCGGAGAATCTATTCCATGATGTTATCAATCTGGACGACTTAAGAGATGAAGTTGAAACTCCTAACATTCCAGCGACCAGACAGCCATCAAAGGCTAAGAGTACGGGGGAGAGGGGACTTCTAACCCCGGAGTCTGTCAAGGTGAGGGAATCTTTTTTTGGGGAAAAGGTCAAAATACAATGTCTACAAGAAACCAACAAAAGAAAACACAAACCAATGCGTAAGCATCACGATTAAACAACCCACCACCTTCTATGAAGGGTTTAGGGAGCCAATCCTATCATCTGCAACACTAGTGGAAACACAAAACATCAAAGACCTCAACCATGCCCTATTACAAGTAGAAAGTTTTCAAGCTAGGACAAAATGACATCTATGATAAACTTCCCTACAATTAGCATTAACAACAGAACTAGGATGTTGTAACTCATAAGACCAAACAACTTGATTTCTTTGGTCCCAGATATGGTAAACCAAAGTAGCATAGTTGCACCAAAGAATCGTCCGTGTATCCCTTCTTGCAATGCCTTGAATATTCTGCACAACATCATGTAATGTCTTAGGGACACAGAAACCTGCAATCTGGCATCCAACAGCTGACAACAAGTTTGACTATAATTACAACGAATATAAAGATGACCAATAGTCTCATCCTCCTCATGACAAAGAGGGCACACATCACTAGAAAATAGATGTAGCTCGAACAATCGTGCTCCAACTCGTGCTCTACCCCACAACATTATCCAACAAATAAACTTATGTCGAGGTATAGTAGCTCTATTCCAAACCCAATGTCTCCAATCAACCAACTCATAGTGTGTGCGAAGCCAGTCATAGCCACTTGCTATTGTAAAACCTGCAACATTAGCTTTCCATCTATCACCGTCATAGCCTAGTTTCAACAAGTCTTTAATATGCCAAAACTGCTTCCATGTCCAACTAGCAATAGGTGGACAATGGAACCTCTTCTAAGTTCTGCCTATGAGATAAAGATGATGCACCCATTTCACCCAAAGACTATCTTGTTTTTTAGCAATATCCTATATATGCTTCCCCATTCCAAAGATAACAATCATGAACACCTAAACCTCCTTCCTTCTTTAGCCGACAAAAATTGTCCGAAGAAATAAGAGGAGCCTTAGTGTACACTGCCCTGCCTTCCCAAAGGAAGTTCCTACAAATGTCCATAACACTCTTCATAACCTTCTTAGGAATAACAATAATGGAAGACCAATAAATATGCATAGTCAAGAGAGAGTTCACTAACTGAGCTCTAGTTGCATAACTCAAAGTTCTACACCCCCAAAGCCTGATTCGCTGAACAATTTTGACCACCAAGACACTACAATCACCAGAATTCAATTTCTTGGAACTAACAGCAATACCTAGATATCTAAAGGGTAAAGAATCTTCTTGAAAACTAGAAAATTGTAAGATCTTAACCTTCACCTCAGCAACATTACAAAAATACACATTGTACTTTGTAGCATTAGCACTAAGCCCAGAAGAAGTAGTGAAAGTAGCTAGGCCTCTCAAAAGTCTACTAACAGACTCAAAGTCCCCCTTACTGAAAATCACCAAATGATCAGCAAACACTAGATGATTGAGTTTCAAATGGGAACACCGAGAGTGAAAGTGAAAACCTTGAACTTTACATGTAAAAGAGAGAATACGAGACATGTACTCTAAACAAAGACCAAGCAACATAGGTGACATGGGATCACCCTGTCGAAGACCACTCTTGCCTTGAAAAAAACCTTCTAACTGGCCATTGATGGACCAAGAAAAGGAAGCAGAAGAAACACAGGCCATCACTCGTTGAACAAAAGTGTCAGGAAAATTCAAAGCAGTCAACATACCTTGCAAAAAGCTCTAGTTCACATAATCATATGCGTTCTTAATATCCACTTTGAGGACACATCTTGGAGGACTAGACTTCCTGCCATACTTGCCAATAATGTGTTGCAAAATACTGATATTCTGAACAATGTATTGGCCTGAGACAAAACCAGTCTGATTCTGAGCTATAAAGAAAGGAAGAACTTTCACCAACCTAGAACATTTGAGTTTAGTAACAGCTTTGTAAATCACATTACTGCAAGCAATCGATTTGAAATCTGTCACAGAAGAAGGATGAGAAACCTTCGGGATTAGAGCCAAAGTAGTACAATTTATAGACCTTAGCAATTTACCATTCTCAAAAACTTGTTGCACAACAGCACAAATATAATCACAAACAATGTGCCAAGCTCTCTTATAAAAGAGACTATTGTACCCATCTGGAACGGGGGGCTTATCCCCAAGAATAGAGAAAATGACCTTTTGAATCTCTTCCTTAGAAAAATCAAAATCCAAAAGTTTATGATGCTCCAAATCCAAAACAGGTCCCTCCTGGATGACATCAACTTGAATTGGATGCAACCCCCTTGCAGTAGAACCTAACAAAGTAGAATAAAAGTCCACAAAAGCCTGAGAGATCGCACTAGGAGAGTTGCACCTCCTCCCATCCTTGTCTTTGATCGCCACCACTCTCTGTCTATACTGTTGGAGCTTCAAACTTTTATGAAAATAGGAAGTATTATCATCACCAACTTGCAGCCATTTAATCTTTGCGTTCTATTAAAGATAAGCAAAATAGGCCTTACTAACAAACCTAAACTCCCGAGCAATCCTCATTTCTTGAGAAAGTAGAATTGGATTTGTATAATCCAAGCAAAGAAGCTTCTGAACATCAGCCAATTGTTGTTTAACAACATGATAATTAGTGACAATACCAGCAACACTAACAAAATTCAGATATCAAAAAATCCTTCTTAAGTCGCCTTAATTTTTGACAAACTGAGAACATGGTGACACCAACAATAGGCTCTTTCCAAGCATTAGAAACAATAGAATAAAAATTCTAATGATCACACTACATATTAAAAAATTTAAAAGGCCGCTTCTTATTCATCAAGCTATTTGCCAAGTGGATTGTAGTAGGACAACGATCCAACCAACCTTCTAAACTAGTTTTCTGATCTTAGTTAAATCTTAGTTTCAAGTAACTCACTAATAAACCAGTTTTCTAATCATGTATATATTTACATATCTCCTTTGGTTTGTGAGGGTGATTTAAACCGCTCACATTTCACACAAGCAAATTATCCATCCACAAGATCACCC
This sequence comes from Bassia scoparia, assembly GCA_008642245.1. NCBI lineage: Eukaryota > Viridiplantae > Streptophyta > Magnoliopsida > Caryophyllales > Amaranthaceae > Bassia > Bassia scoparia. Next base: position 16,724 of record SNQN01004096.1, read on the forward strand.
CCTACTTCACTAGAACGAACAGGGACCACCACACCATCTCTAGGTAATGGGTCAAAAACATTACTCACATGAATAGGGGCATCAACAGAAGAAATCGGTTTCTTAGCAACCTAAAATGGAGTAATCCAACCATCCTCCTTGGGCAGAGTTGGTTGTTTACCCCCCTGGAACTAGTGAGGTCACAGTAGGGTCCTCAAGGGGAGCAGGTAGAGTTGGTTCCTTTTGCTTCCAAACTTGAGTCTTCTTGCTATGGCATTGAGCAGCCGCATGTCCCATCTTACCACAAGTGTGTCATAAAATTGTTTTCCACTCATAAGTGATAGGCATATTGACCAACACCCCCAACTCATTAACAAATTGAATAGAATTAGGAAAGTTACCATTGATTTCCACCTCCACCAAGTACCTTGCATAGGAAATTTTCTCCTTCATTTGAGTGGCGTAATTCGGCTTAATGGGAGTCCCCACAATACTCACAATCTTCTTCAAGCATCCCTCACCCCAATACTTCAATGGAAGCTCAGGAAGCTGAAACCAAACAGGTACTAACGTGAACTGAGCCACATTCAAGTCCAACCAATCCTCCCACTACTTAAGGAAAACTGGCCTTTTATTGAACAGTATGTGTGTAGTACCCAACACTTTCTCTTTGGCCTAACCATTAAGAAATCGAATGAGGAAGAAACCACGCTCCATAGAAACAACCTTATCAATGTTGGATTCACCCCAAATCCTCTTACAAAAGCCCTTAAAAGTCTTAACATGGGGATTAAGACCCATAACATAAGCTACAACTCCCAATTGCCAATAATCAATTTCCTTTGAAACATCATCAGAAGTAAGATGCAAAAGGGGTTTAGAAGATTCACCCTTTGAAACAGACACAAAAGCAGTCTCCACCGGAGGAACCTCCACCAGCGCAACCACTATAGGTAGCGGAGCAGGCCTACCAGCAGTTGCCACCATCACAAACTTATATTGACTGCAATGCTCCGCCGATTTCATTACATTAAGTCACTCAGTGAATTTAGACTTCTCATGTGCCACACTAGTGAGTTCCTATAGCGATTGCTCCGGTGAAAGCATAGTCTGATCAAAATCCTCATCCGAAATCACAAAATCAGGTTGGGAATAACTCGCTAGAAGCAACTGCTCTTTACCCTTCGATTGAACCTTCGGAACCGCCTTAGTCTGCTCGTCAATGTGAGTCAATTTCTGAGAGCTTCCTCGCCCTCTACCACCTCCTTTCTTCTGACCACGTCTGGCCATAGCAAAGGGAGTTTAGAGAGAGAAAGTCACGGGAGCGTTTACTGAGTAGTTCATAATTTATTATTGTTTTTTACTTTGATAGGTGAGGGAATCTAGGGTAGATGACTTGAGCTCTCACCTTGAGGAATATAGTTCACTTATAGGAATTAAAGGCCTTGGTATCAAACTAGTAATACCGAAAAAGGGGGATTTTATAGTGAAAGCTCTTGTGGGACATTTCGCCATTTACAAGGACGTCATTGACATTGGACTTAGATTTCAAATCAGCATGTTTGTCTTAAACCTGATACAGGCTTATGGGATAGGCCTCTCGCAATTGATCCCTAACTCGTGGTTACATATTCTAGGTTACTTCGTGACTTGTAGAGAGAAGGGGTTTACTCCCATGGTTCAGGCCTTCATTTGAATGCATACCTAGAGCTAAAAACACAAATGTAAATATGGGTGGTACCAGCTGGCTGACCGCGAAGGGTATATGACCACCTTTGTTAAACCCAATAAATTTAACATTTGGAAAATAGACTTTTTCTTTGTCCGCACTATTGATGATAGTGTGTTGAAAACCTTAGAAGCTTGGAGTAAAAACCCAAATTTGGTTAAATCTTATGAGCTTGGAACCTTTCTTGAAGGTGAGGAGAAACAGTTGAGGTACTTCGTTCCCAAATCCCTTTTGTTAGGCGATGGAGAGTCAAAAGACTTTTCGCCTAAATATTGGCTGCCCTTCCATGAGTTCTTTGGTGAGTAGGATTTTCTAATAGATTTTACATTTGTAAATCCCACTAAGGAAGAAATAGGTAGATTCACATTTTTAATATTAATTACAAATCTTGAAATCTATCTATCTATTCAAACTTACTTTTGTAGTTGCTGCTTACAACCGGCTTTCTCCCCTTTGCAAAGCAAAAATGCCTGTTGATGAGTACGAAGCTTAGTCGCGGAGGCTAGATACAAATCTCTCAAAGAGAAAAAAAACCGTGCGGTGAGCCTCCCATTTCAACCTTTCCCTTTACTTGGGAATTTTTCTTTTCAGTTTGATATCCTCAAAATTAACTTGGAAGGTGCCGACAAACGTGCACTTCAGAGTTTACTCTAATTTTTTTTCATAAGTTTTTATTTTCAACATTAGTTCAAGGATCTGTTCGTTTGTCAAGGGAAGGAATTTGCGAACGTAGAGTTCAGAGTTTGCTCTGATTTTTTTTTCAAATTTCTCTCTTCGATATTTTTACGAAGGCTCATCAAGTTTTGAGGAAAGGAACTTACGAACTTACACTTCGCACATATACTTCAAAGCTTCCTTTAGGATCGACGTTGGGAAAGTGCAGTGACTCTTGAGTGTAGCTATACACATTCCTTTCGCTTTTTACGAAGGAACACTGCAATGAACTCTAGAGTGTATCTTCACATATTCCATTGGCTTCTGTTGAAGGAAACGTGCAGTAAATTCTGGAGTGTAGCTTCACATTACTTTGGCTTTTGGTGAAGGAAAGGAGCAGTAAGCTTTGGATTGTAGCTTCGCACATCCGTTTTTTTTATCAATCAACTCATAACTTCGCCTAAAGTTTCCCAGTCAGCTGTGAAAGTAGCTGATGAATCCACACCAGATGTCGTGGCTGATTCCCATGTTTCTAAGTCGGTTGCCAAGTCTACTAGAGAGAAGCGAAAGGGTGGTTCACATGATTGTGAACCATCTTCAAAGAAACAAAAGAGACCGCTTCCCATTTCACCTGTTCGAGAGGTTCCCTTCGCATGGACATGGCAAGTGCAAGGAACTTTCATTGACTATGAGTTCATTAACTTTTGTAAACATATGAGAGACTATTACATTTGATTTTCCTTTTTCACATTTAAAGTGAGAAACCACTTGCATATGACAAAGTTTGGTTTGGGGGAGATGGGTGGTAAGATGGTTGCCGGTTTTGAGCAATTGAGGTCTATGGCGGTTTTGTAAATTCCTTCCCATTTTCTTATTTTATTTTTCGTTTCTTTGGTATGTGTTAATCTTGAGGGGTTTGTCTTATTCCTGGTTGTACTATAATGTTTATCTTTGCATGAGGACAAGCAAATGGCAAGTTTTGGGGATTTGAGAAGTGGGTTTATGAACCCAAGTTAGCTAGTGCTTTGAGTCAATTTTTCTTTGGTATGCTTCATTTTAAGTTCATTATAACAAGATTCTAACCACTTTGATCTCTTGTGTAATATTTGTATGTGTTCACTTGATTTTGATTATGTTTGTCGTATTTAGAGTTTGCTCATTTTGTGAGTTTCATTCTTGTGTTTTTTTAGAGCATATTAGCTTAGCTTTGCATGGTTTTACTTATTATTGCATGAGCATGGTTATTCTTGGCCTCTTTGATGCTTCACGGATATTTTCTTTCCTTTTAGTGCATCATGTTGGTATTTTAAGCAAGTTTTGGAGGATTCATGTTCGCAACGATAGGTCACATGCCCAAAAGAGATAAGCAAATTGAAAGTTATGACGTTTCGAAAGTGAGTTGCGCAGAGAAGAAAGCCACACGCCCGAGTGAAACTGGACAGAACACGATTTTTCAGTTTTGCTTCAGTTTTTTAGGGCCACTTGTTCGTATGGGTCTTCACACGTCCGTGTGCCCCTATTTTTCCCGGTTTCCATTCGACGTCATTTCACCTTATTGGCCTATTTCCTTTGCAATTGGCCTGACCCTTTGGGGCTTTTGGGGGGTTTTGAGGAGCGAGAAACAATTATCTTCCTCGTTCCATCATCTTTTTTTTCTAACTCTCAAACCCTAACTTTCCTTCTTTCTTCTCTCTTCTTTTTCTTCTCTTACTTAACTTAGATCTACTAGTTTTCTTCTAAAATTAGTTTAGTTGAATCAATTGTACTTCAAGGTTTTAGTTAATCATTCAAGTTCAAGTAGTTGCAATCCTTCAAGTCTTATTTCTTCATTGTTGAAGCTTCTTGTAATCTCTAACCTCTTACTCTTTTAATTTCATAAATTTAGTTGAAAAATCCCAAAAAATAGTTATTATTGATGATTTATGTTATTATTAGTTGTAATGTTTGTAATCTTTCTTTTAAGCTTGGATTTTGTTTTCTCCATGATGTGTCAGTAGTTTACGTGTTAGGGGTTGGGTGAAGACCTAACCAAGCCATGGTTGATAAAAATTGGGGATTTTGTGTTTAATTTGAGTAGTTATTGGTTTAAGTTTTTGTCAATTACATTTGTGTTTCACAACAAGAAAATTGGCTTCGGCCGACCACGCTTACCGACCAATTTTCGGTCGGTAACAGGGGTTACCGACCGCAAATTGGTCGGTAAGAGGTGTCGGAATCACAATCGTCGATAATCCAAAGATTACTGACCGAATTTCGATCGGTAAGGGTTTACCGACCGATTACCGACCGATTCCCGGCCAATAAAATCTGACCGAAAAATGGAGGGAAAAGGCCATTTACCGACCGATAATCGGTCGGCAAATGGCCTTTTCCCTCCAAAAATTGGAGAGCCATGGAGTTATTTACCGACCGATTAATCGGACGGTAAATGGCTACATGCAATTTTTTTTAATTTTTTAGTGGCCATTACCGAACGAAAAATCGGTCGGTAAATTTTGAACATGCAATTAAAAAAAAAGCACAAGCTGGTTTCTGCCAACCGAAAACGAAATACTTATTTACTTGAAGCACAAATACATCACATTTTACATCTCAATTGAATCTACTGTAAAACAAAAAATTCTTGAACAAATCTTAAATAAATAAGAAATCACATGAGACCTATTTGATACATCAGCATTTTACATGTTCTTCAAGAAGTTATGCTGRTGTAGAATCACGAGAGCCACTTGAGTCCTTTAAAATCATGAATGAACAACCGGGATACTAAGAGATCTAGTATGCAGCAATCTGGGAAGTATCTGTAAAATAAACAGAGGGTAATGCTTTGTGGGAAAATATTATGCACTTGCAATTCATACTATAATTTGTACTAGTGATAGGAAGTAAAGCATACATCACCACATCGAGCGCTAATCGTCAAGGGCACAATATCATCAGCCCGCGAAGTACCAATATTTATGATTGCCATAGCTGCACCTGCCTCTTGAGCCGCTCTACAACATTAATACAGGAGATCCAACGTAAGGAACAACTGTATGGAACCAATCGCCATGTTTWGAGAACAGCTGACTGATGCATATAAAGGAAACATAGGTCCTCAGCTTGCTTATTTATACAAAAGTTAATCAAGATAGTAGTTTAGTAGCACCTTACTAATTTGAAGGCAYAATATGTRATTCTCATTACAGATGATCCAATAATCAYAAACGCATCACAACTCTTAGCTGCCTCCAATMCTATCTCTACTCGATCCTTAGGAACATTGTCTCCAAAGAAGATGACCTTCAAAGTTATCAATGGCACAACAAAACTTAATTACATATATGATCTTGCKAATTTCAGAGGGCAGCATGATGCCATGTTACAAGTACTGTGTCATATAAACTGATAAACATACATGACTAGATATTCCAGAACTAAGAACACAATGTTCAGTAAACTAATTAASCAAAGATCTTATAACAGGCCTCTTGCATCTAAGTATCAGGTAGAGAATTTATCTTACCTCAGGTTTCAACACACCATCACATTGAGGGCAAGTAGGAATGTGAAAATCTTCTTCCCAAAATTTCTCATCAACATCAATATCACCATCAGGCCTCATCTTCATGCCAAAACTTTTGTCTGACCCAGCGCTGCCAACACTTAGGCTATCAAGTGCTGCCGCCCACTGAAACATAACATCAACTTTTTACGCGACTTTGAAAATTGAATGAATGTTTCTACCTGCGTGGCAAGCATTTGTAATCGTATSGGCTTAGCAAACTTATGTCTTTAGTATTTAAAAAGATTAGCACACCAAAAGGAATCTTAGAAAACAAGATCATCACCTCCATAGAMAAATCTTGTGCTGGAAGCAACTTCAGCACTGACGTTGGCTGCGAGCCATTTTCTCAATTCACAGTGTACCTGTTATGGAAAACATAATGTGCAAAAAGGTTATTAACTTTAGATAGATTAAAATAACCTAACGACACACTTTTCTGAACTTCTAGAAAACAAAATTGACTGATATACTAGGTATATATGCTTGATTGGACAAAGATTAACTCCAAAACAAATWTACACAAGAAAATGTACCTCCTGGGCCTGCTCTGGAGATGCAACCTTTRCGGTTCCAATAGCCRAGACAGGTTCATAAGCAACAACGATATTTGTCRAGTCAGTTACCCGGTCTGTAGGAGGAAAAAAAAGAAATTAGATTTWCTATAAAAAAAACAACACGAAGAAAGCTTGACATCTATCACCCAATATACGCGAAATGAAAAACTCTGCAKACAAAAAAAGATGATGGTACATATCTGAGGGCACCACAATAGTAAAATAGGGCAAWGTGCTTTTTTAATAGTAAGCAACACCACCATATAACCCGGGGCATAACACGAGCTTATAAGAAGTCAGCAACAAGCACTAAAATCCTGTTAAACAAGTTGCTACTTTTCTTCTACCACCATCCATTCATTACTTTTTCACAAAGGTGAACAAACAAATAAGTCATCAGTAACCATGACACAACCTTGCTAAGAATGTTCCAAGTAACATAGATGTTCATTAATCAGGCATGTTCCAGCTTAATATTCAACGACAAGACATACGCAGTATTCACTAATATTCAATNAAAAGGTAACAATCATGAACACCTAAACCTCCTTCCTTCTTTGGCCGATAAACAATGTCCCAAGAAATAAGAGGAGCCTTAGTGTACACTGCCCTGCCTTCTTAAAGGAAGTTTCTGCAAAATGTCCATAACACTCTTCATAACCTTCTTAGGAATAACAATGTTGGATGACCAATAAATATGAATAGTCAAGAGAACAAAGTTCACTAACTGAGCTCTAGCTGCATAACACAAAGTTCTTACACCCCCAAAGCCCGATTCGCTGAACAATTTTGTCCACCAAGACACTACAATCATCAAAATTCAATTTCTTGGAACTAACAGCAATACCTAGATATCTAAAGGGTAAAGAATCTACTTGAAAACCAGAAAACTGTAAGATCTTAACCATCACCTCCTCAGCAACATTACAAAAATACACATTGTACTTTGTAGCATTAGCACTAAGCCAAGAAAAAGTAGTGAAAGTAGCTAGGCCTCTCAAAAGTCTATTACTAGACTCAAAGTCACCCTTACTGAAAATCACCAAATCATCAGCAAATACTAGAGGATTGAGTTTCAAATGGGAACACCGAGAGTGAAAGTGAAAACCTTGAACTTTACCTGTAAAAGAGAGGCGAGATAGGTACTCCATACAAAGACCAAACAACATAGGTGACATGGGATCACCCTGTCGAAGACCACTCTTGCCTTGGAAAAAACCTTCTAACTGGCCATTGATGGACAAAGAAAAGGAAGGAGTAGAAACACAGGCCATCACTCGTTGAACAAAAGTGTTAGAAAAATTCAAAGCAGTCAACATCCCTTGCAAAAATCTCCAGTTCACAGAATCATATGCCTTCTTAATATCCACTTTTAGAACACATCCTGGAGGACTAGACATCCTGCCATACTTGCCAATAATGTCTTGCAAAATACTGATATTCTGAATAATGTATCGACCATTCTCAAAAAATTGTTGCACAGTAGCACAAATATCATCACCAACAATGTGCCAAGTTCTCTTATAAAAGAGACTATTGTACCCATCTAGACCGGGGGACTTATCCCCAGGAATAGAAAAAATGACCTTTTGAATCTCTTTCATTGAAAAATCTAAATCTAGAAGTTTATGATGCTCCAAATAAAAAARAAGTCCCTCCTGGATGACATCAACTTGAATTGGATGCAACCCCCCTGCAGTAGAACCTAACWAAGTAGAATAAAAGTCAACAAAAGTTTGAGAGATGGCACTAGGAGAGTTGCACCACCTCCCATCCTTGTCTTTGATCGCCACCACTCTCTGTCTANTTAGTTTTTCCTTTAGAGTAAGGGTAATTGGGCTATTTTCTCTAATGTGAGGGGTTTATGAGCTGTTCCTAAAAACACGGYGATATATGGGTTATTAGGCTAAAARTCAGGGGTATATGGGGAAAAATCCCATTATTTATTTCATGAAAAATTGAACAATATAGAATGATTCAAGAATTGTTGTATTAACAAAATTATTAAGTGTTGTTTTAGCAAGTCACTTTGAAAACTATAAAATTTCCTCTGAGCTGTAGGGTTTAGAGATGGGTGGAGGCTTCCATTCAACGCTACACCAAGGGAGTTGATCTTGGGAATTGGGATGGAGACTTGAAGATGACTTTCCGTTTCCAATTTCTCTAACGCTCCTGGCCTGGACACCAATGGAGTTGATCTTGGGAATTATCTCTTCTCCGATGCCTAAGTAGGTAAAAGAAGGAGGAAAGTAATAAATGCAAAGAATTTAGAGAGAAGTTATATAGAGAATTATGTCAAAAAATGTGGTCTTAAGGAAAGTAATAAAAAATATACCTAAGTAGATGCTCTTGAGAATTATGTCAAAAAATGTGGTCTCTCACATGGTATTTATAGGATTTTGCCTTACCCTATAAGAGCCTTGATGTGTGACACTTGTCACCATCTTCTCCATTCGTTTATGTTTTTTGCTTGCTTGAGAAGTAGATATCTATCTGTTTCAGTTGAGCTTTCACGGTTAATAAGTTGCTTGACTTTTGACACGTGGCACGTCGAGAGGTTGACACTTAGCCATGGGACCCTTTTCCACCTCGGCCTATTTAATTCAACCAAAGGACGAGATGTGGCAAGTAGCTTTAACTTTCCACATAATTTACCCGTAAAAAACTTCCCATATAGTAGGTTTGGGACTGCTTTATCTCGTGAAAGGTTTTTTGTGAGTGTAAGTCTTCCAACCTTGTTCTTTTACCACGAAATTCGGGCTCACCAACATCCAGGTTGTTTTCTTTCGTTTTGTGCTAGTCTGTTTAAACCAATCATGTACCTAATAAAACCTTATATCCACCTCTTTTTGGGTTTGGGCCAAGTTTCAGGCCCAACTTTACTTCTTCTCC
>SNQN01004096.1:26106-51056 GCA_008642245.1 Bassia scoparia
CCCGCTGATTTTGATAAACAAGGATCTTGTGATCTCCATGCTTCCCACTTTGTAACCATTTTTCCCATCAAAGAGTTGACAACCTTTCATACGCAAGACCTAGGAGCTTGCGTAAGACCATACAAAGCCTTGTCAACTTATTACACATGGTGGGTTGAATAGTGGATCTCGAAGCCTGGAGGCTGCTCTACAACACTTCTTCCTTTATGTAGCATTCAAAAAAGTTGTCTTAACATCCATCTGAAACATTTCAAATTCATGTGAGCAAGCAACAGCAATCAATATTCTTATAGCTTCAAGTCTTTGCAACTGGTGCAAAGGTCTCATCATAATCAATTCCCTTTTGCTGATTGTACCCTTGCAACACAAGCCTAGGTTTATTTTGTTCTTTTTACCTAGGTCCATCATTGTTTGTAAAGACCCCATCGAGTAACCTATTATTGTTACTAAACCTTCTGTCTAGGCTCAGATGACAAACACTGTTCTCTGGAACTGGTTTAACTTATCTTGCAAGCCAAGACCCAAACAGGATTAGACAGTGCCATTTTATAGTCCTAGGTTCTATACTAAAACAAAAAGATAGAAGCACAAAAGTTTTGATAACAGACCTCCTGTTTGAATACCCTTATTAATCATCAAGATTAAATAAGTAGGATGAAGAGGACTGATATTTATAACTTTTAAAACCTGTATTCAATTGTGCATTCCTTCAGCATTGCATCTAGGCCATATGTTCCTCAGTTGATTCCTTCTCTTGATTTTCTGAGGACTAATATGCAAGTGTCTGCTGGTTCTAACTACTTGATTTCAGTGGGGTCAACTTGTTGGGTTTTGGTTCCCCATGAGTTAGTTGCCTGTTCAATGTCTTCATGTGGATATCTCTGCAACTTCATCTTCAAAATAGTATTACCAGACTCTCCATCACCAGTTGGTGGGGTGGACCAGTAGGTGAGTTCTGGTTCCCTTACTTGTGCTCATCGTCGACCAGTGAAGCTGTTCTCCTGTGAGTCCATAAGACCTATAATCATCATTGTCCTATGAATCTAGGAGAACATGTTATATTCATCAAAATTCTGACACTCCTCTATACCAAGTCCAACTTGTTAAAGATCTATATGCCTTACTCTGTGTGGCAGTATCCAAGGAAGACTGCCTCATCATCCTAGGGTCGAACTTATCTAATTGTTTTCTTACCTATTATTGTTATGCACATAACACGTAAAACCAAAATTCTCAAGTGTGCAATGTTGGGTTTTCTCCCTGTAGGAGTTCATAAGGTGTCTTCTTGTAGATGGGCGAACATGCTCTATTTGAATGTAGCATGCTGTGCTTTATTGCTTCTCCAAGAAGCTTCTAGGGAGACCACTTTCATGAGCATTGTTCTTGGCCATCTCCTCTAAGTTCTGTTCTTCCTTTCTACCACTCCATTTTGTTGTGGAGTTCTTGGAGCTGAAAATTGTGACTGACTCCATTGTCCCTGTAGTAGTTAGTAAAGCTTGCATTTCTCAAATTCAGTCCTTGATCAGCATCTTACCCGCACCAGTGAACAGTTCAAGTGGTTCTGCAACTGTTTTACTAACACCTCAAACTCCTCAAACGGTCTATCTTTGGAAGACAAGAATATAGTCTAGAAGTGATACCTGGAGTATTCATCAACATAAACACATACCATACCTGTAACTGCGTCTGCGCACGCTATAGGACAACAAATCTATATGGATCAGTTCAAGTGGTCGGCTTGTACTGACCTCTTCTTTTGGCTTAAAAGAATGACTTGACATCTTTCCTTTGCACACTATCTGAACTATACCACTTATTCCACAACATATTAAATGTCGGCAAGACCAACCACTTAAGATCAGGGTTTTTGAGTTTTGTTCAGAAGTTGTAAGACTAAGCATGCCACACTTTATATGCCATAGGCACTGGTTCTTTCAGCGACTAACACTCAACAGAGGGTCCCTGTCCTTTGGGGATCTTGATTTAAGTTATGTTATGTAACATCCTTAACCTAGTTCCTTGGCAGACCAGTTTCATCAGTTTGAGTGTTAACTATTGACAAAAGATAGCTTGAAAAAACTCGACTCTATTGCCTTTGTCACACAGTTGGAATTGCTCGACCAAAAAATGGAGGGAAAAGGCCAATATACCGGATCGATAATCGGTCGGTAATGGGCCTTTTCCTCCAAAATTGGAGAGCATGGAGTAATTACCGACCGATAATCGGTGGGTAAAATGGCTACAATGCAATTTTTTTTAATTTTTTAGTGGCCATTACCGAACGGAAAATCGGTCGGTAATTTTAACATGCCAATTAAAAAAAAAGACAGAAACAGCTTTCAAGCTGGTTTCTGCCAACAAAAACGAAATACTTATTTTACTACTTAAAGCACAAATACATCAACATTTACATCTCAATTGAATCTATGATAGAACAAAAAATTCTGACAAATTCTTAATAAATTAAGTCACATGAGACCTATTTGATACATCAGCATTTTAATGTCTCAGAAGTTATGCTCGTAGATCACGGAAGGCCACTTGAGTCCTTTAAAAATCCAATGAGAGACAACCGGATACTAAGAGATCTAGTATGCAGCAATCTGGGAAGTATCTGTAAATAAACAGAGGTAAGCGTAATTAGCACTTTGATTACTAGTACGTGAAGAAGTATATCCTGGCCTATCGTCAACATTCACGATCAATATTTATGATTGCCTAGTGCAACCTGTCTGAGGCTAAACATATCGAGACCACTAGAACAACTGATGACCATCATGAGACGTAGACGTTATGTTACATAGTTCAGTGCTTGCTATTAGTACATGAGTTATCAGAGTATATTATACAGTTCTATAGTAGGGAGGGGTCAGCGCTTCAGTGCTGTGAGAAGTAGTTAAGCATCTAGATCTGTCTTTAGTGCTTGTGATGTGGTGTATATGCTGTAACCTCACCTCTTGACTGCTCTCCAAATACAGTGAATTCCACAAGTATAAGCAGAGTGTGACCAAGTGTGTCTAGGTAACGCTACATGTTGCATTAGACGATATCTCAGCTTGCTTAGTTTAATTAAAGTTTATAGTGTTTGTAGAGTTCTTATTTGAGAAGTTGTCTTCTTATCATAGTGATATAACGACGCTGCACAATCTTTGCCTCCAGATGCGGGGTAGCCATGATCGGTCTATGATGCTTGGAATTGTTCCAGAAGGTGACTCAGTTCAGCAACACTGTGTTGCATATTGTCTCATAGTAGGCAGCATCTGACTGTCAAGATACCGCATTACTGACACATGACTAGATATTCTGCAGAACTAAGCACCACAAGTCAGTAAACTAATTAAACAAAGATCTTATAACAGGCCTCTTGCATCTAAGTATCAGGTAGAGAATTTATCTTACCTCGAGGTTTCAACACACCATCACATTGAGGGCAGTAGGAATGTGAAAATCTCTTCTCCAAAATTTCTCATCAACATCAATATCCCATTCAGGCCTCATCTTCATGCAAAACTTTTGTCTGATCCAGCGCTGCCAACAACTTAGCTATCAAGTGCTGCCGCCCATGAAACATAACATCAACTTTTTACGCGACTTTGAAAATTGAATGAATGTTTCTACCTTGCGTGGCAAGCATTTGTATCGTATGGGCTTAGCAAACTTATGTCTTTAGTATTTAAAAAGATTAGCACACCAAAAGGAATTCTTAGATGAACACAAGATCATCACCTCATAGATAAATCTTGTGCTGGAAGCAACTTCAGCATTGACGTTGGCTGCGAGCCATTTTTTCCAATTACAGTGTACTGTTATGGAATAACATAATGTGCAAAAAGGTTTATTACTTTAGATAGATTAAAATAACCTAACGACACACTTTTTCTGAACTTCTAGAAAACAAAATTGACTGATATACTAGGTATATATGCTTGATTGGCAAAGATTAACTCCAAAACAAATATACACAAAATGTTACCTCCTGGCCTGCTCTGGAGCTGCAACCTTTTCGGTTCAATGCCCAGACAGGTTCATAAGCAACAACGATATTTTCTAGTCAGTTACCGGTCTGTAGGAGGAAAAAAAAATTAGATTTACTATAAAAAAAACAACACGAGAAAGCTTGACATCTATCACCCAATATACGCGAAATGAAAACTCTGCAAACAAAAAAGATGATGGTACATACCTGAGGGCACACAATATTAAATAGGCAAAGTGCTTTTTTAATAAGTAGCAACACCACTATTAACCCGGGCATAACAGAGTATAAGAAGTCAGCAACAAGCACTAAATCCTGTTAAACAGTTGCTACTTTTCTTCTACCACCACCATTCATTCTTTTCACAAAGGTGAACAACAAATAAGTCATTCAGTAACCATGACACAACCTTGCTAAGAATGTTCCAAGTAACATAGATGTTCATAATCAGGCATGTCCTCCGGCTTATATCAATCACACAAGACTACGCAGTAATTCACTAATATTCATTGTACCTGCAATTGCTTTGTTGTGTGCAGCAAATTTTCAATTGTGGATGTTTCTTAGTGTCAGTTATAAAAGACCACAAAAAGTCATTGAAATCGAATTAATTTTAGCCTTTCTGAATATTTGGACATGACCACAAATGTTTTGTGGTTATAACCAACATTGTTATAAATGTATTTTTCATATATTTTCTTATCTTATTTTCGAATTTGTCATCAGTTTTTCTCCTTTACACTTGAAACGATTCACAGAACTGAACATATTTTATAGAAAACCAAGGATCAATAAAAAAAACTAATTTAGGGGATTTGTAGAGCTTTAGCACAAAACAAATTTAAAATTTAAGAAGAATTTAAATTACACGAACAATAATTCATCACAATTTTTACTAACACTTTAGAAAGTCCTATGTAGCCGGCTTCAATATTAGATTCAATGAGATACTGTGTTCTGTACACTTAGAATCTGTTTACTTTAATTAAAAAATATCGAAAGGATTGTTTATGAGAGAATGAATTTGTTTAGAATTGAACTGAACTGAACTATGAATTGAAATAAATTGATATGAAAATAAAGCACATAATAAAGCACTGATCACAAGCTTAAGCTAATGGTTGAAACCCAAAATATAATATATTCTCTATACTAAGCTGAGTGGCTGGCCTTATAAAGCACATTACATAATGTATTATATATAACATCAACAGAACACTTTAAAATTATCTAGATAGTTCAATATGATGAAGAAATTTTGGTATTAGTATTATCATATAGATTACCATCAAAAGATAGTTGTCCTTTATAAACTCGCTCCTTTTGTTTCAGAGTTATCATTTTATTATGTCTTCACACTCACGCTTTGATGATGACTCGAGTTTTTTTAAAAAGAAATAAAAAGAGAAAAAAGCATATTGTCCAAAAAGAAATTGTATGAATAATTTAAACTTATATTTAGGAATGAAAAATGTTGCAAATATAGACAAAAAATACACATATAATAAAACAAAGGAAGTACATAGTATTACTATTGATTGAAATAATCATAACTAATTCTACTTGTACACAAATTTGTACCATCAAAGTGATTTTTTATTCTAAATTAAAAATTCTATAAATATGTTAATAATATTTTTTTATGTTACTTTTAATTTCTTTCAAATAAAAAAAGTGAATTACTCATTATATTTCCTCAAATCTAAATTTGTATGAAGTTCACATTTTTTGAGTTTTATTAGGTAATGACCTTAAAATTTTTGGATATGACCAAAAAATAAACAAATATTTTTTTTAAAAATGACTTTCATTGACTTGGTGGTCTTTTAACATAAGCCATCAAAGAAATATTTTCCATGTTGTTTCTAGCTTCTCGTTGTTCAAGGGTCTCTCAACACAAGCTATAACCTTCAAACCTTTTGATAAAGCGTAATGCAACTTTGTCTCCGAGAACTTCAAAGCATAAAAGAAAAAATCAGCATATAAAGAAATAACTAAGATAAAGAGAAAATCACAACAAAGTAACAAACCAAAAATTTATTGCGATAACAAAAGTATGCACCGCAAGACAGACAAACTAATTGTAACTCAACTAACACATCCTTACCTCATTTGACTTGTTTAGCAAGCTCTTCTTTCAGAGTGACAAGGATACCCATGGGAACTTCAAGTCAGCAAGCATCTCCGCACTACAAACAGAAAATTACTGACATAATATTGGGAAATTCAAACAAACTCTAAATATCTAACAAGCCAATAGATTTTTGGTGTTCCTGGTTATAAGCTAGAATAAGGTTAACCCGAGGCTAACTTTCAATAACAATTGTATAAGATACTCCAGTTAGAATCTTAAGAATGCTAATCCATTCTATATTGACTTAAGCTTTTTTTAATTTATGCATACAATTTGAGGAACAAAGAAACATTTGGCAACATTAAAAAAATTATAAAACACCTTAGTAAAGTGGCTAGATTGGAGGGCATAAGGGAAGCAAAAGATCTGCACAACGAAAGTAGATACATTAATTAAGGAAAGCAACAACATCATGAGCGAAATTGTGCAAACTAACAGTTGAAAGATGAAACCCTAACTTTGAATAACAATGGCAGATTTCCAATTCACCAGTAAACCAATACTCACATATAGTTCAACAATCCACAACATGCAATTAACTAGATTAAACATAAAAAATAAAATAAAAAATCTCAAAAATTGAAGATAAAAACGAAAAAATTAATCAGGAAAAAAAATCTGGAAATTGAGAACGAAGAAGGGAGACCCATAAAATGAAATAAAATCAAAAGAAAATGCAACAAGAAACGAAATGAAAATTTTGTAAGAAATTAACAACATGCAATGACTATATCTGAAGTACTCTCGCAAAAATTCGAAAAAAAAATAAAAAACAAAGCCTAGATGTAGAAGAAATAAAAGACAAAAAAAAACGAAAATCAATCCAAAACCCAAAACACCCAAAAAAATCGATTTTGAAAAAAATTGTAAATCGAAATCAGAAGAAAAAAAAATTTACTAGATCTAAAAAAACAAAATAAAAGAAAATGAAAAACAACAAACCTTAAAAGAGGCAATTGGAGCGTCTGAGGTGGCGTCGGCGACCCTTTGAGGTTGTGGTTGAGGTTCGGCGTCGGCGTCCCTTCGTGGTTGAGAGGATGAAAGAGAGTGAAGTGAGAGAGGTTGAGTGATTGAAGAGAGAGAGGTTGAGTGATTGAGGAGAAAGAGTGAGTAATAGAAGATGAATGAGGAGAGAGAGCGGGAGGAGTGACTTGTGAGTTGTTTGAGGGTTTGAGGGTCGAAGAAAGAGAAAAGGAAAGATTTAAAAAAAGCGTTTTTTTTATTTAAAAAAAATAATATACTCACCGACCGATATTTCGATCGGTAATAAATAATGTGTTTTTTTTAATTTGTGCTATGGAGGGAAAAGCTTGGTGAAAAAAATAATACACTCACCGACCGATATTTCGGCCGATAATTCGATCGGTACACCGACCGATTTTAAAATCGGTCGGTAATACCGATCGATAATTCAGTCGATATAATACACCGAGCGATTTCGGTCGATGTCGGTCGTTGTTACTAACCGATTTTTTTTCGGTCGGCCTTAGGCGAATTTCTAGTAGTGTTTTAAAGGCCACAAAATACTTGTGCTACTACTCCTAATCTTACATAGGGAAGTCATCAAGTTAGGAAGTAGGCCTTTGCTTGGTTTAATGGATTAGACAATTCTAATTTGGGTTTAGTTGCTTTATTCAAG
The DNA here is from genome assembly GCA_008642245.1 of Bassia scoparia. Lineage (NCBI taxonomy): Eukaryota > Viridiplantae > Streptophyta > Magnoliopsida > Caryophyllales > Amaranthaceae > Bassia > Bassia scoparia. The sequence goes on from SNQN01004096.1 coordinate 33,856, forward strand.
GTTGTGGTTATCTTTGACAAAGTAATGTAGGAGGGAGACACTAAATACTTGTGTTTATGCATGCCTTCCCACACGATCGAGAAACCTAGTGAGATAAGAATCTCCTTCCTGACTTTGAACCTTCTGACTTACTTTTAGTAGGTGTTTGATTTAAGAATCACTTGACTTGTAACATTGAGAGAAGGCTTGTCAAGTTCCTCATTCAGTTACTCGAATTATCACTTTATTGTCGATTTCTAGTTGGCTAGATGTCTTGGTTGGAGTAGAATCCCGTTACCCCTAACGCTTCTTTCCCTTCATATTTCCTAGTTATTAATTATTAATTGTCTTACTTAATCTAAATCAAATCTTTAAATCGAGGTAGATTGTAATTGTTTCACGATTTCGGTGTRCTTAAACCCATTCTCTGTGGATACAATCCAACTTTCCATATACTTTTGTGTTCGGTTAGTTAGGTTTTTGATARGAGAAGTGWGCAARGAAAACTATTTRACAACCATTAGAAATGAATGGATATACATGACAGCCTCGAATATCARAGTTGTAGCAAAAGGTAAAGTAGGAGAAAATAAGCTTCAAAACAATTCATGCTCAATGGCAATTTGGTATATATTAGAGTATTATAAGATTTATTTAACTTTATATATATATTCATCATGAAAAGAAAGACACAATGATACATAAKATAGGACCACACGCATTTGGCAACAACATCTAAGGTACTCTTTTAATATCTTTTTCACATATCTTGTTTACTTCGTATTGTACCCTTCAAAGTTTGCAAATTAGATGGACGTATAATTTAAAATAAGCACAAAAGGCAAAAGAGAGTAACTACTTTTAAATACTTTCCAAAGTATCTAAAATGCAGGAAAATGTTAAAATACATGAAAAACAAAGATTGGCTAGTGGCTGCAAGCACTCCACCACCAAAGAGTAAGATCACAACAAGCCTTTTGACCTAAATTAATGTCTCCCCACGTATTCGCATGATAATCCGTTGCAGCAATCAGCTGAGCTTGGCATCCATAACCTTTAATAGTGCACCATTGCCCAGATTACCAAATCTGTAACTATTATTAACACAATTCAAAATTACTCATATATTTTAACACAAAGATACTAAAATATATAAAATTTAAAACTTTTAGTTTTAAATTTCTCTTGTCATAAAAATCTAAAGGTGATTTCCACTGAAAAAACAAAATAAAACATTACAAAAGTTATTTGTGACAATTTTCACATGCAAGAATAATTGTGTAAGCTAATAAGATGTAACCTGGCCCATGACGAATAGCATAAGACTAGTAAAAAAATTGCGGCATATATTTGATAGACACCATTTTATTAAGGAACTGATTTCACCAATATATGCTACTAACTATCTGATGATATGTGTATATTATTTCGTTTGCTACTGTTTTTACGCCTTCTGGTGTTCCCTTTTATAATCACTCGGTGATAATGTCAACTCACTAGTTAAATGATATGTACATATAAAATTTTTGATTGAGCATTATTAATATTATATGTACAGTATGTTCATGCATGAAATATACCATGTATACCAATCTGATAGTATGTATAAGTCTACTGTCATAAATAATATACAGACGTACAGTACATATAAGCATCATTAGAGGATATCTTTCTTGTCTTTATCCTAGTTTATTTTGAACTTTTCGAGATATATTTCATTCTTTTAAAATAGATAATGTTATCGAATAGATAATTAATCAACTCTACCGATTGAATCGATAATACATATAAGCCTCCCATCTAGTTTAGTTGTTCACATCAATTCTCTTATAGTACTCGTATATCATATTATTAAAAAGAATGACAATGAATGAGAAGCCTTCAATTCCTAATCATGAAAATCTGTGCTTCTAAACAAATGTCACTTTGTCCATGCATTTTATCTAAAATCACTTTTTTTAAGAAAAAAAAACTGCACTTGCAGTTAAACTTCTTTTAGAACAAAAAACTACCATAAAAATTACTACAATTACCCCCACTATTAAGTACTCTAAAATTAATCCAATATTTATACTTATTTTATCTCTAAGTCTTAAAACACTATTGACTTTTTTTTTAAACACCTCAAATTTTTACAATATAAAATAATCCAGTAATATAAGTAAAATATTTATGAGATTTTCCCCATATTACTCCTCAGTCCTGATTTTTGCCTAATAACCCATATGCACCCATATTAAGAAACCAACTCATATACCCTCACTTCAGAGAAAATAGCCCAAATGCCGTGACTAGAGATGGACTATGGAGGTAGAAGAAGGTAGGAGAGAAGGATGAATTAGAAGGGATTAGAGTTAACCAAATTGAATCAGGTAAATTGACAAAAAAGACTAAAGGTGTTAGTTTTCCTTTAGAGTAAGGGTAATTGGGCTATTTTTCTCTAATGTGAGGGGTTATGAGCTGTCCTAAAACACGGAGATATATGTTATTAGCAAACTCAGGGTATGGGGAAAATCCATTATTCTATTTCATGAAAAATTGAACAATTATAGAATGATTCAAGATTGTTGATATAACAAAATTATTAAGTGTTGTTAGCAAGTCACTTTGAAAACTATAAAATTTCCTCTGAGCTGTAGGGTTTAGAGCTGCGGACTTTGTCATCAGAGACCTACACCAAGGAGTGCTTTCTTGGCTACATTGGAGTGTATGGATGTACGTTTGAAGATGCACTTCCGTTTCCAATTTCTCTTTACGCTCATGCTGGCCTGGACACCTAATGGATCCTACTGGGAATTATCTCTTCTCCGATGACGCCAGCTAAGTAGTAAAAGAAGGAAGTAAATAAATGCAAAGAATTTAGAGAGAAGTATATAGAGAATTATGTCAAAAATGTGGTCTTAAGGAAAGAAATAAAAATAATACTAAGTAGATGCTCTTGAGAATTATGTCAAAAAATGTGGTCTCTCACATGGTATTTATAGAGATTTTGCCTTACCTATTAAGAGCCTTATGTTGACACTTGTCACCATCTTCTTCCATCGTTTATGTTTTTTGCTTGCTTGAGAAGTAGAATCTATCTTGTTCAGTTGAGCTTTCACGGTTATAAGTTGCTTGACTTTTGACACGTGGCACGTCGAAGTGTGACACTTACCCATTGACCTCTTTCCACCTCGCCATATTTTAATTCAACCAAAGGACGAGATTGCAAGTAGCTTTTAACTTTCCACATAATTTACCCGTAAAACTTCCCATATAGTAGGTTTGGGACTGCTTTATCTCGTGAAAGTCTTTATGTGAGTTGTAAGTCTCCAACCTTGTGCTTACCACGAAATTCGGGCTCACCAACATCCAGTGATTTCTTTCGTTTTGTGCTAGTCTGTTTAAACCAATCATGTACCTAATAAACCTTATATCCACCTCTTTTTGGTTGGGCCAAGTGTTAGCCCAACTTACTTCTTTCTCCCTTTTGTTTTGTTTTCTTGTTCACACTCTTTTTTGCACGCTTTAAATTTGAAATCAAAGCCCATACCCTATATTTTGCCTTAAAAATAAGAGGAGGGGAGAAGAGAAAGATGTTGTTGTCATTTTGGATTTCTCTCTCATCTCTTTAGAATTTTACTTTTCTACTTATCTCTCTTCACCGATACATCTGTTAGAATTGCACGACTTTGCACTTCACACTTCATTCTTTTTCCTTATTCATTCATCTTTCAAAGTAATAAATATGCTTCTCATCATCTTCGAGTCCATTAAAGTCCGATGTTAGGCTTTAAGGCCCAGACCAGCATCCCCAGTGTTAATTGAGACCTAGATTCTTCCATCCCTACACACACAATTTTGAGGCCCATTCAATAGCATTCAATCTAGCTATTCTCCCCGTGCAGAAATAAATCATTGCCAGCGCGTAAAGACAACTACCTGGGTGCAGCATTTTGAAACAAAGTAATGACGAGGGAGTCGGAGATGAACCTTCATTCCTCTCGGATAGTCCAGACACATCGAGGAATATATGATTGCCAAAAAAATAAAAAATCGGGAATCTATTCCATGATATTATCAATCTGGACGAACTCAAGAGATGAGTTGAAACTCCTAACATTTCCAGCGACCCGACAGCCATCGAATGCTAAGAGTATTGGGGAGAGGGGACTTCAACCCCGAGGGAATCTTTTTTTGGGAAAAGGTCTCAAAATACAATGGATACAAGGAACCAACAAAAGAAAACACAAACCAATGCAAAAGCATCACGATTAAAAGAACCTGCCACCTTTATGAAGGTTCAGGGACCAATCCTATCGTCTGCAACACTGGTGAAACACCAAAACATCAAAGACCTCAACCAGGCCCTATTACAAGCGAAAGTTTTCGAGCTACGACAAAATGACATTTATGATAAACTTCCATACAAATAGCATAACAACAGAATAGGATGCTGTAACTCATATGACCAAACAACATGATTTCTTTGTCCATATATGTAAACCAAAGTAGTATAGTGCACCAAAGAACTGTCCGTGTATCCTTCTTGCAATGCCTTTAATATTCTGCACAACATACATGTAATGCTCTTAGGGACACAGAAAACCTGCAATTTGGCATCCAACAGCTGACAACAAGTTTGACTATAATTACAACTAACATAAAGATGACCAAGTAGTCTCATCTCCTCATGACAAAAGGCACCACAACACTAGAAAAATAGATGTAGCCGAAACAACCGTGCTCCAACTCTGCTCTACGCCGCACAACATTATCCAACAAATAAACCTATGCCGAGGTAAAGTAGCTCTATTCCAAACCCAATGTCTCTAATCAACCAACTCATATGTGTGCGAACCAGCATAGCCACGCTATCGTACAACCTACCAACATTAGCTTTCCATCTATCACCATCATAGCCTTGTTTCAAAAAGTCTTTACATGTCAAAACTGCTTCATGTCCAACTAGCATTAGTTTACAATGCGACCTCTTCTAATTTGCCTTGTAATAAAGATGATGCCCCATTTCACCCAAGGACCTATCTTGTTTTTTAGCAATATCCATATACGCTTCCCCATTGCAGCCACATTCAAAAGTAACAATCAGAACACCTAAACCGTCCTCCTTCTTTGGCCGCATAAACAATGTCCCAAGATAATAAGAGGAGCCTATGTAACACTGCCCCTTGAATCTTTTCATTGAAAATCTACAATCTAGAAGTTTATGATGCTCCAAATATAAAAAACAAGTCACCCTCCTGGATGACATCAACTTGAATTGGATGCAACCCCCCTGCCAGAGAGAACCTAACAAAGTAGAATAAAAGTCAACAAAAAGTTTGAGAGATGCACTAGGAGAGTTGCACCACCTCCCATCCTGTCTTTGATCGCCACCACTCTCTGTCTATATACTGCTTGAGTTTCAAACTTTTATGAAAATAGAAGTATTATCATCACCAACTTGTAAGCCATTTAATCTTTGCCTTCTGTTGAAGATAAGCAAAATAGCCTTACTAACAAAACTTGAAATCCCAGCAATCCTCATTTTTGAGAAAGCAGAACGGATTTGTATAATCCAAGCAAAGAAGCTTCTGAACATCAGCCAATTGCTTTTAACAACCTGATTAATTAGTACCAATACCAGCCAAAACTAACAGAATTTATGGTATCGAAAATCCTTCTTAAGCCGCCTTAATTTTTGACAAACTGAGAACATGTGACACCAACAATAGCTCTTTCCAAGCATAGAAACAATAGAATCCCAAAATTCTAATGATCACACCAAATATTAAAAAATTAAAAGGCAGCTTCTTATTCACCAATATTCGCCCGTGGATTGTAGCAGCGCAACGAGTCCAACCAACCCTTCTTACCATAAAAGCACATAGGAGCAGTAAAAAAGATCAAACCCAATCTCATATGATCAAGATCTGTCTATTCTACTAAAACTCTAGCCAACCACTCTGCTTATTTTCTAAGAATACCGACTCCAAACAGCTCTAATCATGAAAGATGGCAATTAATCCGCACAATATGAAAGTCCACTATATCCGAGCATGAACTGGATTCCAAACTCTAATCATCCAAAAGAGAGACTATTAAAATCCAGAGAGCAACCAAGGTCCTTCTACAGTAGCAGGAAGATCTGCAAATCCCTTCGAAAGATCCATTCTTAAGATGGGCATCATTAAGACCATAAATCACAATAAAGGAAAAGCTCTTACTAAAGAGCTTTATTCCAAACAGAAAGATGAATAAATTGAGGATGAGAGTGAAGCATTTTAACCTAGAAAAAGTCATCCAACCAAGCAACTAAAATCCGCGTCCTCCTTTAGTTATTGAAAAATTCGAAGTAACACACCAACCTCCAAACATATTATTATAGACATCAGCAAATTTATCAAGCTTAATCTTAGTTTCAAGTAACCCTACTAAACAAGTTTTCTGATCATGTATATATTTACATATCTCCTTTTGTTTGTGAGGGTGATTTAAACCTGTTACATTCCACGCAAGCAAACTATCCATTCACAAGATCACCCCCTACTTCACTAGGAGGAACAACCACGACACCACCACACCATCTCTAGGTAATGAGTCAAAAACATTACTCACATGAACATGGGCATCAACAGAAAAAACCAATTGCTTAGCAACCTTAAATGGAGTAATCCAACCATCCTCCTTAGGCAGAGTTGGTTGTTTACCCCCCGGAACCAGTGAGGTCACAGTAAGGTCCTCAAGGGGAGCAGGTACAGTTGGCTCCTTTTGCTTCCAAACTTGAGTCTTCTTGTTATGGCATTGAGCAGCCGCATGTCCCATCTTTCCACAAGTGTGACATAAAATTGGTTTCCACTCAAAAGTGAGAGGCATATTGACCAACACCCCCAACTCATTAACTAACTGAATAGAATTAGGAAAGTTACGATTAATCTCCACCTCCACCAAGTACCTTTCATAGGAAATTTCCTTCTTCATTTGAGTGGCATCATAGGGCTTAATAGGAGTCCCCACAATACTCACAATCTTCTTCAAGCATCTCTCACCCCAATACTTCAATGGAAGCTCAAGGAAGCTGAATCCAAAAAGGTACTAACGTGAACTGAGCCACATTCAAGTTTAACCCATCCTCCCACTGCTTAAGGAAAACTAGCCTTTTATTGAAAAGTATGTTTGCAGTACCCAACGCTTTCTTTTTGGCCTCAACATTCAATAATCGAATGAGGAAGAAACCACGCTCCATAGAAACAACCTTATCAATGTTGGATTCACCCCAAATCCTCTTGCAAAAGCCCTCAAAAGTCTTAACATGGGGATTAAGAGCCATAACATAAGTTACAACTCCCAATTGCCAATAATCAATTTCCTTGAAACATCATCTAAAGTAAGATGCAAAAGGCGTTTAGAAGATTCACCCTCTGAAACAGACACAAAAGAACTCTCCACCGGAGGAACCTCCACCGGCGTAACCACTACATGCAGCGGAGCAGGCCTACCAGCAGTAGCTACCATCACAGACTTAGATTTACTGCAATTCTCCGCCGATTTCATAACATTAAGCCACTCAGTGAATTTAGACTTCACATGTGCCACACTAGTGAGTTCCTGTAGTGATTGCTCCGTCAAAAGCATAGTCCGATAAAAATCCTCATCTGAAATCACAAAATCAGGTTGGCAATAAGTCGCCAGAAGCAACTACTCTTTACCCTTCGATTGAACTTTCGGAATCGCCTTAGTCTGCTCGTCAATGTGAGTCAATTTCTGAGAGCTTCSTCGCCCTCTACAACCTCCTTTCTTCTGACCACGTCTCGCCATAGAAAAGGGAGTTTAGAGAGAGAGAGAGTCACAAGAGCGTTTACTGAGTAGTTCATCATTTATTATTGTTTTTTACTTTGATAGGTGAGAGAATCTTGGGTAGATGACTTGAGCTCTCACCTTGAGGATTTTAGTTCACTTATAGGAATTAAAGGCCATGGTGTCAAATTATTAATACCGAAAAAGGGGGATTTTATAGTGAAAGCTCTTGTGGGACATTTCGCCATTTACGAGGACGTCATTGACAGTAAACTTAGATTTCTAGTCAGGAAGTTTGTCTTAAACCTGATACAGGCTTAAGGGATAGGCCTCTCGCAATTGACTTCTAACTCGTGGTTACATATTCTAGGTTACTTCGTGACTTGTAGAGAGAAGGGGTTTACTCCCACGGTTCGGGCCTTCATTTGAATGCATACCTTGAGCAAAAAACACAAATGTAAATATGAGTGGTACAAGCTGGCTGACTGCGAAGGGTACATGACCACCTTTTTCTTTGTCCTCACTATAGAAGACAGTGTGTTGAAAACCTTTGAAGCCTTAAGTAAAAACCCCAATTCGGTTAAATCCTATGAGCTTGGAACCTTGACAGAAGGTGAGGAGAAACAGTTGAGGTACTTCGTTCCCAAATCCCTTTTGTTAGGCGATGGAGAGTCAAAAGACTTTTCGCCTAAATATTGGCTGCCCTTCCATGAGTTCTTTGTTAAGAAGGATTTTCTGATAGCTTTTTCTTTTTTCAATCCCACTATGGAAGAAATAGGTAGATTCAAATTTTTAATATTAATTCCAAATCTTGAAATCTATCTATCCTCTTCAACTCTATATCCAGTCTTCTGCTGCATCTTGCTCAGCACGTTCGAATGACAAAGTCCAATCGGACTCTGGTGCCCGACTCACAATACGTTCTGCTCCCACTGAGGCTCATAAAGACCGTTACAACGATCCTGCCACGCTCTCTCCCTACACGCCTTACACCAACGCTCACCTACTTCGACCATCAGAGTGCGATCTCTCACCACTACCAACACATCCACGAGCTATCTATCAAACTTACTTTTGTAATTGCTGCTTACAATCAGCTTCTTCCCCTTCGCAAAGCAAAAAATACCTGTTGATGAGTACGAAGCTTAGCCGCGGAGGCCAGATACAAATCTCTCAAAGAGAAAAAAAAGACTGTGCGGTGAGCCTCCCATTTCAACCTTTCCCTTACTTGGGAATTTTCTTTTCAGTTGCTTATCCTCAAATTAACTTGGAAGTGCCGACAAACGTGCACTTCAGAGTTACTCTAATTTTTGTTCGTAGTGTGGATCGACTGACAATACAAGACGGGGGGGTGAATTGTATTTGAGTAACTTAAGTGAGTTTCGCCGGAATTAAAAGAAACTTGTGTAAAAGAACTCGAGCAAAGAGATTTTACAAACACATAAACTCTCAAGAACAAAGCCAAGAGATGGAAAAACTATGGCTGATCCAACACAGGACTTCGTCTTATTATAATAGATCAAACACCTAATTACAATCTAAAGACCTCGTTCTCAATTAATAATGAACTTCTTAACCCTTGCAACCAACCCCTCTATTGGTCACACTCTCTATCACTCGATTTCTATGAAATCCCTTGGTTATTACTTTCTCTCACAACTCCTTGCTTTAACAAATAATCAAAGCACTTTTACAACTCAATAAACTTAAGACTTGGCACTGGTAATGAAAGACTAAAGCTCTGTTTTTTCTTTGCTCGAGTGTATGTAATGATTTATTAGTGTATAGCTATTATAGTAATTGTATGAGTCGTGGAAGTCAAGCAAGTAACCCACTATCACACTACATCCTTTGTAGGAGAATGCATGGGGAACTTGACTCCAACGGTCACACCACACAACATGATCAACACTTCTCATTTAAGTCCGTGTTGGAACAGCTCCCTATTTTTGCTCAATTAATTTACGTGATAAGTAAGATCATCAGTCCAAATTGATTTCACCTATTTTTAAGGAAAACATTTGCAAATAGTTGTTTTAATCGAGTTCCATATAATCCTTTTCACAATATTTTCGTAGTTTCAAAGTACTATAGTCGTATATCTTATCACGGGAAAAGTACTTAAGAGTAGCAGAGACAACCTTTCACTCCTTAATATTTTAGAAAAAATTTATTTTTATTCGAAGAACATTTACTAAACAAACTTTATTGAAGAACTTTCTTTCATAACATCCACTACGACATTAATATCTTAATAGATTCAGTCTTGACTAACAACTTATAGTCTGAGAAATAGCGTCTCTAACTAAAGCGTAGATCTGCGAATGTCTTTCAGCTTCAATGCAAGAAGTGTACACATAAACTCTTTATCCTCAATCAGTATCAATGCTAGACTCTGTACGAAAGATATTCTTCGGAATATCTGTTTTCAGGTCTATTTGCCATGGAACTCCGAGCTTTCCAATTGACTTTTCGCTTGAGCTCACGTTTGATGCTGTCCAATAATTCCTTGGAACGTAACCTTCCTTCTCCCTAGACTATCCTCATCCTTTACAATGGACTCCAGCTCCGACACCCAACGTCCATCAACTCAATCCACAACAACACTCAATCACACACCATCAGATTAACACTTATGGGATTTGCCTTGTTGGTTTTTTGCCATTCATCAAACTCTTTGGTTCAACAATATCCCCCTTTTGAGAAAGCCAAACCAAGCAAAGGCTTAAACAAAAAGTAAATCATAATCAGCCAATTGTTATATTATAATACCCATTTTAGTACAGGATATATAAGAGACAAGAAAACCGTAACTTTCAAAGTTTCTACCTATACATACTTTCACGAAAGCACACAAACAAGAACTTCGATAGCAATTAAGCAGAACATGATCATCAAAAACCTGTGATACCAGGGAAGGTTTGCTTCTTCTCCCCCTTTTGGCATTCATCAAAAAGAACCATATATATATTCTCATTAGCACAACACCAGTAATAGATTACTGAGTGTTACCTTTTCATGACATATAAAATTCAACATGAACAATAATCACAAAAATTAGGCAAAAGCATATATATTCATCAAAAGTCCAATTAGCCATAAAATTAGTTCAGCAAAAGAAAGGTTTAAGCACCCACTGTTCAAGCTAAGAACAGCTGGTAAAAGCAACCAATCCAAAATAATTAATTACAGACCGAATGTTCAATAATAATTTTAGGGATTAGGGAATGAAGGCTTATATATATTATTATATATGATATAAGATATATCATATAATAGATATCATATAAATATAGTATATATAAATAATAGTATATAAGTATATATATAATAATTATATAATATATATATATATATATAATATATATATAATATTATAGGAAAGGAAGGAATGAGCATTGAATCTTAGGGGTTTCCAAAGTCGGACAACACTTCAATCACCTTTGCCAGAATCTTCTTATGGGATTTGTCCAGCTTCACATAGGCTGCTCCCATGTCTTGCAGGATGGACTGAGATGTTGACCTCAGATTCTCCAGCATGTTCTCCATATTATCACACTTGGTATTCAACTGGTCCAGCTGGTTAAGAAGTAATCGAACAGAAACCTTGAGATCCTTTAACTCTTCAATAACTGAGGTGGAAATGAAAGATCCAAAAACTGAGCCAGTGATCACCATAGGACCAGTCCCCTGTTTTTTCAGAACATAAGTATCAACAATAACAGGAGGTGTAGGGAGAACTTCAGAAGTCTTGGGTTCCTCCTTCTTTGGCTCCTCTCCCTTCGGCTCCTCTGCCTTTGGTTCCTCCTCATCAAGATCAAAGAAGGTTTGCAAAGACTCCTTGTCAACACCTCCCCTTGTGTTCCTTCCACTCTTTCTCTGAGTAGCTCCTCCTCTTCCCCTGCCTCTACCTCCTCTACGACTAACAAACTTAATGAGAGGCTCCTCATCCTCATTTTTCTCTTCGGAATCAGTCACCACTTTCTCAAGGGTTTTCACCTTTTCAGACTCTTCCTCAACCTTCTCAGTGTCCTTGTGTTCCTCCTCCTCATCTACTTCTTTCTCTTGTTCATTAAACACACACTCTCCATGTTTGACAGTTAACTCAAGCCTATGCAATGTATTGGGTTGAATGAAATGATTTGTTTGCATGGTTAGGACTTCTTTGGTTTCTTTAATGCCAAAGCTTTCAAGAAAGGTCATTAAGAGATTACCATACCCAATTTTCATATTTTTGGAGATACAGTGGTGTAGACACCTAAATGTGTCAACCCAAATGAGTAATCGATGATGAAACATACACGTGTCCCATCATTTTCCTTGACTCTAAAAGACGCAGGCGAAATGCAGTGAAAAAGCTTCGAAATATGTGAAGAATACTCGGAACATGAAGCAAAGGTCAAAAAAGGCAAAAAGTATTTCTTTTATTTATTATTAATTATTTTCTATTTTTAGCATTTCTTTTTAATTTAGGAATTTTTTTCACAAATAATTCTCTAACTGGGTGATTTTCATGATTTTTCTAGTTCACTAGTATGTTTAGATTAATTTTTATGATTTGCTACAATTTTCTAATGATTTTTAAAATATTTACAAAATCAAAATTACAACATAAAAAATACAAAAAAATGCAGAGAAATACACACGAAATTATACGTAGAAAATAGTGGGGAAATGGGTTCTAGAATCGCTTTTCTTGGGGAAGAGGGCTCCACATTCAACGACATTCAACCCGGAATCGAAATAGTTCGCGTATAATTCGAGAAACTAAAAATCGAGAATATATATCGCTCCCTGAGCGTATTACGCTCCCTTTTCAGTATATACGCTCAGCTGCCTCATCATCTGCCTATAAATAACATGCCTTTTGCTTCACTTTCGGGGGATGACACGTTACAAGAACACATACATTCCTGCCACATTCATTTCTTACTCCTTTACTCATACAATCACGAGTTCTTGCTGCCTTTCGGTCACCTTCGAAGAGCTGATATTGAGGTACTACCTCTTGCAGACTACTCACTCAAACACTCATTTCGCTATTTCTAATTTGAATTACACATTATTACGAGGTTTTTTAATTGCAATTATACAAGACTGTAGCGAACTCACCTCGTTATTGACCTCTTTTGTAAATAGTGTAGGAGTTTCACTCACTCTTTTACTGTTTTTCAATAGTTTCTCATCTTTATTATTGTTATTTTATTGTCTTGTCATTTGCTAACATCTCTCGTCATCCTTGCATAGCGGACCCTTGGTCGAACACTTCAATTTTCATTAAAAGCTAACTCTTTATTTTGTGTTTGCAGTTTCAAGGTAGGAATGCGCATATTACACTATTGACCATATACTTTGATATTTGTATTATCATCTCGTTTCGTTTATTTTAACTTGCATCACTTGTATTTGTTTTGTTAATAAACTGGAAATTATGTGAATCACTTTAAAGTCAATTAATCATGGAAACGGGCTTTTGGGCACCTTTTTCAATTGACTAATATTCAATGATCACAATTTCCTAGGTTAGGTAGTTGTTTGTGCCATAATAAGAAACACGTATTTTAGTAATCTTTTAGCCCTATGTGCGCTAATAGGGTTTTGAAAATTATGTAATGTGTGGCATCCAATACATCTAAATGGAATTACATGAGACGATAAACGAGCCGCTACATGCGGGCGGATTGGGTCAAAGATTCAATCCGTACCATGTCCCCGAACCCACGAACTGGTTACTGGATCGGACAGTGGGGCCATTGTTTTGGCACCAACGTTTCGGGCGTCCGTGATTAACCTCTATAGGCACGGTGGCGATCCCCTTACTTGACAACACTCCCCCAACGCACTCACGTGCGGGTTCTGTGGCWCAAGCCCACAACACAAACTACACACATTCGAGGTAGGCCCAAGCCCCCTGCGAGGTTCGGCCCACGGTCTACAAGTGGGTAAGGTGTTTGATCATCAAAGAGGGAAAGTTGATTTGAATTTTGTTTTCAAGGTAGTACATGAGATGGGCAGCCAAGTGGTTTGCCTCATCTCTGTATTGAGTTCTCGGAATTATAAAACAAAAGACAAGGTGAAAAAGTAATTATTGAATGGGGGAGAAATTTTTGTGGTTCATTTTCACATGGCTAGGGTTACCGCCAATAGATTCAACCATATTATCAATACAGACTCCCTCATAAGATTTTCTAACCTTAGCACCATCAATAGTTTCTTCATAAGCTCTAAAATAATCATCAAAACCCTCATTCGGCACACCAAATGCCTCACTTAAATCAACCCCAGTAAACTCAATAGTTTGATTTTTAATTTTCACAGAACAAACTCCATTATCATTGTTAAAGCTTTTGTTAAATTGGCCCATAATTATGTTAGACAATTCATTTTTGTAACCAATTTCAAACAAACTAGTCCATCCCTGAAACTCTATTATATTAGTGAGTTGTGTGAACTTACATGCCCTGCACCAATCCAAGTTGATTGCCATACCCATCATGTAATTTGAGCAGCGAGTATCAATTCGAGCACGAACATGAGATTTTCCTACCATCAGGATGTGATCACCCAACTCTTCCTAGTTGCCCTTGATTTCTTTGTATTTTCTTTTCTTTGAGCCCTCAATGATTGACATGCTCTCATCCTTTTTGGTTTCAGACAATTTTGTAGGCAATGGTGAGATGTCCATGGGTAAAAATTTTGAATTTTGCGATGAAAATAAAATTTTTGTTGGAATTAGAGATGAGTAATTTTGTGAGTTTAGGGAGTTTTGGAAGTTCTGTGGGTTTTGAAAGGGGTTTTGCATGTTTTAAATAGTTGGTGATGGTGACATTTTGGTTGTGTGGTGAAAATTGAGGGGGATGAATTTGTGCGGTCAAAAGAAGAGGGGGTAATTAATTTTGGTCAGTAAAATGCACTCAAGGATTCAATTGATTTGACATATATAATGGGATGCTTATAATATGAAATGAATTGTTATAAATTACATTCGGTTGAGATTATTTAGGAGATTTAAAGCTTGAATGCAATACAGCTAATGTGATATGATATTTGGCAGATATAGTTTGTGATTTTTTCACAATTAGCCGAATATAAATAGAAAATAAAAGTTGAACAGTAAGATATATTTGTTTTGAAAAGTAAGAATTTTGAACTATTTGAACAACACAAATTGGGCTTGGACGCTTCAATTAATTTCAGCGTTGCTTCAGTACTTATGACTTCATGTTTGCACACAAGAAATTTACATGCACTACTTAGTGTAATGTTGTTCACATCAAATTTGTGCATGAGACATTGTAGATCGTGGTCCCCCGCGGGGCTTGGGCCTACCTCGAATGTGTGTAGTTTGTGTTGTGGGCTTGAGCCACAGAACCCGCACATGAGTGCGTTGGGGGAGTGTTGTCGAGTAAGGGGATCGCCACCATGCCTATAAATGTTAATCATGGACGCCCGAAACGTTAGTGCCAAGACATTGTCCCCACGGTCTGATCCAGCAACCCGTTCGTGGGTTCGGAGACATGATACGGATCGAATCTTGGACCCAATCCGCCCGCATGTAGCGACCTCTACTCGGTCTCATTGTAATTCCATTCAAGCACGGTTATTAGATGCACGCAACTTAGCAATTTCAAACCTTATTCGCGTTCTAATCCTAAAGTTACTACTAAAAAGTGAGTTCCTATTATACAAAAATGATTCACTCATTAAAATCTAAGGTTCTCAATCTGGTGCTACTTTCGTAGTCGTTTCTTTGCGAATCAAGAGAAAAATTCTAAATCTATTCAATACAATCTCTCTACTTTTTATCATCTTTTTAGGAAAATTTGTCCCATAAATGCCTTAAAATCCAACTTTATGTGAAATACTGCCTAGCATTCTAAAAACTTGTCCATAAATGGCATTACTTTGGGGTTTTTTTGTTGACCACTGCCATAGCCCACTATTCTGACATTGAATTGGCATATTCCACGCGTTGATTGGCATATTCTGACGTTTGACTTGTGTTTTGCTATTACTTCCTTTTACCCTATTTAACCCCACCACCCCTAATCCCCATCATCTCCCTCTCTCCTCCATTATCAACACCCACGTCTTTCTCTCTCCTCCATTATATTCGAAACCCACCAAGCCCAACCCCATTCCAAACTCAAGCAATCAGACTGGCATTTCTTGTATACAAATTCAACAACAATTCCCAAAAAATTAAACAAAATTCCGCAACCCCAAAAAATCAAACAATTCTACAACAATTTGAAACTCCCTAAATTCAACAACATTCGACAATTTACAACATTTCGACTACTCGCACCAAGAGAAACCCTAATCGCGAGCAAGCCCAATTCACAAACCCTAATTCGCGGAGCAAGCCCGAATTCACAACAATTAGTTGCCATTTCTCTTGGAATTCAACGACTTTCGTTTAATTAAGTCGTCGAATCAGGACGAGTGTTGGAGTTGTGGTGTCTATGCCTTCCGGTGGCTTTATGTGTCGTAAAATTGGGTGCGGTTGTAGGTGGATGAAGCAAAATGGGGGTGGTATAAGGAGAGCGAGGTGAGGGGACGATTGTAGGAGGAGTAGCGAATAGTGGACGGGGTGGTTATAGGAGAGAGGAGCGAATGTCATGAGGGTGGAAAGGTGATGGAGGTGTGGGTGAGGGAGTATCAATGAAGAAAGATTGGGAGGGGCTTCATATGGGGTGAAAATAGGGGAAAAGAAGAAGACAAGAAAAAATAGAATCACGTAAGCAACACGTGTTCATTTTCCCGGAAAGTGCGGGGAAAACGTCACAATGGTATTTAATGCATTTTTTTCGCAAAAAAAACGCATTTTATGGTATTTATGACAATTTTCTAGAATCCTGGCAGAATGTTTCGCAAAAAGTGAGATTTTTATGGAATTTATGGAAATTTGCTTGTTTGTAATTAAATATAATTCGCATTAAACTAATAAAATGTAGAAGCCCACCTTTCAGTTGTTGCATGTAAATAAGTAGGATTATATCTTCTCATTTTCTGTTTTTATCAATGTCATTTTCATTTTCGTTATTACTTATTATTATAGTCAATACTAACTGTTATTTGTCTTGTCTAGCGAATCTATCAAAGGCACTTTTTCGTCAATATAACATGTTTGTTTTCTTGTTTTTCATTATATTCATTATATCTAAGATTTGTTTGATTACAGCGACAGGTAAGGATGACGTATCATATATATATATATTATAATAAATATAGTATATATATATATATATATATATATATAATATATATATATATATATATATATATATATATGAAATATATGTTTTGTGTCACGCTTGTATATTTTGGTTAAATAAGACTGGAATACGTGAATCACATTAAAGTCAGATTAATTATGGGCGACGGTTTTAGGCACCGTATTAATATTGATTAATTCAAGTGGTCACATATTTAGGCGTAGTTAG
>SNQN01004097.1:0-27011 GCA_008642245.1 Bassia scoparia
CATAGTCAATATTAGTATGATAGTATCTATAACGAATATATATAGCATATCATAAAAAAAAAAATATTTGATTTGATTTACATGTTATTGATTAATTATGACTTATTGTATAAGGATATTTTACAAATTTTATATGCATACCATAATTACATTAGATATGATTTTAATAAAATCAATTAAGATATTATTAAGATTTAAGATATATTATATTATACCATAGTGTATATTCTACGGAGTAACAATATTTTTAGTCGAGAATATAATACTCATGTATATTACTACAATATATTATGACCAAAATATATTATAGTGCATAAACTATAATGGTAATATAACCAAAAAATATTATAGTGCATATTCTGACTATATTTTTAGATAAGAATAATATAATACTCAAGCATATTAATATTATATTGAACATAGTCAATATTAGTATGATAGTATCTATAACGAATATATATAGCATATCATAACAAAAAAAAATATTTGATTTGATTTACATGTTATTGATTAATTATGACTTATTGTATAAGGATATTTTACAAATTTTATATGCATACCATAATTACATTAGATATGATTTTAATAAAATCAATTAAGATATTATTAAGATTTAAGATATATTATATTATACCTAGATGAGCGAATCAAGGAGCGACAAATGTCAGCCCCACGTTGATCCGCTTGTCTTATCTCTATTATATAAGTGAAGGGGGGAGGAAGATGGTGTCCCCCCTACAAAAACTCCAAAATACCCTTAATGAATTTATTATTGAAAATCACAAAAGAAAAAAATTAAAACCCTTTCCTTTTTCGAATTTGTCATATTAAAGAAACAAGTTAAATATGACATATGCATTAAATATCATTAAGGGTCATTTTAATATCTATTGGGATCTACATAAAATATCTATTTTACCCTTAATGAGATGTTTTGTACTTCGTAAACTATTTTAAATTTATTAATGACCAATTTAAATCAATACCAATAAACATCACTTAAAAAAGATGAATAAAATGATTTTTTAAAAACTTTATATTACTTATTGAAAATTAGAGGTCAAGTAGTAAACTTCATCATCTCTTATACTTATCACAACATTATATTAATTTGTAATACGTAGTGCATTAATTATTATTACTTTAAAAAAATTAATTTTTAGAAATACCATAATAATTTTAGTTTTGCACAATAATGTACACAATTCATTACGTCAATTATATTAGAAATGATGTCTTCCCTTCACAAATAAAATTCTGCTCTTCTATAGAAACAATTTTACATATACAGGCAAAATCACCAATATTATAATATGCATATCATTTCCAAGAATAAAAAAGATTCTACGCAGTATTAATTTGCATTAATTGACCAACTAAAATAAAAAAACCAAAAACTTATATGCATAAATTTGCCCAAACTAAAGAAATTAATTTTTAATCCAATCAACTTAATTTGACCGCCTAAATATTTAAATTGCCATAAAATAAAGAGAACAAAAAATTGAATGCTTGATAAATGAAAAATCATATGTTAATGAGAACTCGAATTTTAGCACATTAAAAAAAGTTTGATTTTTCATATCATATTTCAATGAGGAAAAGAAAAGGAGAAAAATAAAAATTTAAAGTGTTGCATAATTAAATATCCGAAATAAACACACTTAAAATGTCATAGAAATGTTAAGTTTAAAATGTTCTCGCACGCTATGCACGCATAGCGTGCATAAAAATACTAGTAGTATAGAATATAGAATTTATAGATAGATAGATGATACTATTTAATTATGTCTAATATTATTATCTAATACTCCCTTCGTTTTAATTCATTAGAATCAAATACGGAGTACTAATTTATGGTACATTGGTACTCCGTAAGTTGTTTTTGTAAAATAGTAGTACAGTCATACTTGATTTTTGGATGAGCATTATATATTTTTTTTAATTTAAACCTGAATTGATTGAATTTTTAATTTGATAATTTTATTATGTCTAAATTTAATTATTTATTGGGTATGTTTGGAAAAACTAGCGGTAGAGGTGGCTGTTAGCGGTAGAGTTAGATGTCAGCTGTAACAGATAGATGTAGCTGTCGACTAGTAGCAGTTGAAGTTGATTATAATTTGTTAGTGTTTGGCAAAATAAGTAGCGGTTGAAGTAGTGTATTATTAAAAATGTTATAATTATAGGGTTAAATTGTAGCGTTTGAGAAAAGCTACTTCGGAAAGCTACCATTAGTAGCTTTTGCAAAACTCTACCTCAAACGCTACAAACTACCATGAAACGCTACTCATCCAAACACTGCTATTTAGATTGAATAGAGTTTTGACCAAGTCAAAACTCTAAAAGCTACCCCATAAGCTACAACCAAACACACCCATTGTGGAGTACTATAATAATTTTTAAATAAAAAGGTAAAATAGAGATTTCAAAGGGTACACCGTTCCTCCCGTTAAATAAGTTCCAACAATATTAATGATTTTATGGAAAAAGTTTCCCAAGATATATATTTAATAAAGGATAGTGATAAAAAAGTCAAAACTAAACATGTAATAAAATGGGAACATATTTACATATCAACATGTACCAAATGAAAATGGGTAATAAATATGAATCGAATCATCTTAGTTTGGAAGTGCATACCATTTCAAAAAACTGCCATTTAGGCATTTAGCTATATATATAAGAACAGTGGATGATCTTTGTGTTGCACTTACATTATTTTTTTCAAAAATTCAAACCATCAATTTTGCAAAAATAAAATAAAATGGCATCTAGTAGTAGGGAAAACTTGAGATTACTACTTGTTGTAGTCTTTTTGCTAATTCATGGAGTTGTTTCTAGTAGTAACTATAAACAAGCCTTAAGCAACTCTTTGTTGTACTTTGAGGCTCAAAAATCAGGCAAATTGCCTGATGGACAGCGAGTTCAGTGGCGCGGCGACTCCGGTCTGAAAGACGGCCAGGATGCTGGTGTATGTTGTATTCACTTATCTCATTTCATTTTTGCATGCTTGCATGGTGCATCTGCTACTACTAGTGTGCATTAATGCTTCGAATTTACGTATGATTTATGATACTTGCTTCGTTATATAATGTGTGAATATTTGTATGAAGTATATTATTAATATTTTGCTCCATTTTATTTCACATATTTCCTCCGTAACAAAATAAATTACTTGTACGGATTATAACAAAAACAAAAGTCTCAATTAGCAATTTAGCATGCTTAAAACCCTATTTTGTCATTCTAGTGTTTTGTACTACCGTGTATATTCATCACATTATAAACGGGAATTAAATATATCACACGTGATTTTGGAAAATTTACACAAAAATAATGAATGAAATAAAAAGAGAAGTTTAATTTGTGTACGTTACAACTTACAAGTTAAACGATACATATGAATGATTTTATAGTTTGTTATTTGAAAATGACCATAAAAATTAAAAGGGATTTTCTATGAAATACTCATGAAGTTTAATATTTTTCTACAATATATCCCTATAAAAAATTTCATCCACAATATACCCTCAAGGTTGGATATCATTCTACAATATAACCTTAATGTTTAAATTTAACAAAACATCTGATTAAGTCTAATTATTAAAAAAAAGAAAAAAATAGTCTTTTGTATATTATTTTTCAATGTGACACTTTAAATTTTAATTAACACTCCAATTTTGTCAATATTACATTAACTTTTCTTTTATTTTATTTTAAAGTCACATTTCCAATTTCCAAAATTTGTAAACATATAAATTGATTATTTTGACTTTTCTTTTATTTTATTTTAAAAACACTGATTGCTAGGAGTAACAATAAAATAACATACTCTGTAGGTAACACTGTTGCTCCCCTATCTAATATAATAGAGATTTAAAATAGAAAAACAACTAAGTTTTCACATTGTGTTTTTATTCAAAAGGAAAAAACTTTTAGATACGGAATTTCTTAATGTGGAGTCGACATATCATTTTAATAATTATTTTACTTCTTCCGTATCGCAATTATCACAACATTTATTTTACCTCTCACAAAGAATAGCAAGAGTTTTGAGAATTACGATACGGGGAGTATTAAACAACGTTAGTCAAAATAGAGTAGTACAATAGTTTCCCTCATATTCCACTGCTTTTACATATACGGATTGGTAATAGAAATTGTGATTTTTTCAAAATTATTAACATATGATTATATATTATAAGTAATTATAAAATTGGTTAAAATTAATACTTGTATCTTTAATTTTTTTTCCCACCATTTTAGCGACGGTCATTAATTACCGACTACTAAACAGTCGGTATTTCTTCATTTACCGTCTGTGTAATGGACTATTTAGTGGTTTACCGACTGTTTTTGCCTATTTACCGACTCAATTTGGCTGTAGCTAAAATGACAAATTTTTGTGGTATTGTAAATATGTAATTAAATTGATGAAGTAGCTAATATAAATGTGTAATGATAATTACGGTTGAATCCATAATAAACAGGTGGATCTAGTAGGAGGATACTATGATGCAGGCGACAACGTTAAATTCGGATTACCAATGGCTTTTACAACAACCTTACTTTCATGGAGTGTAGTTGAGTTCAGGTCTCACCTTGAGGCCAATAATGAGCTACAAAATGCACTTGCTGCTATCAGATGGGCCACTGACTATTTCATCAAGGCCCATCCTCAGCCCAACGTCCTTTATGCCGAAGTCGGGGATGGGGACTCCGATCACCAGTGCTGGGAACGACCGGAGGACATGACCACCCCTAGGACCGTCTTCAAGATCGACGAAAAGAGCCCTGGTTCCGACTTGGCTGCTGAGACGTCGGCTGCTCTTTCGGCTGCTTCCATTGCTTTTAGTCATGTTGATAGCAAATATTCTTCCTTGCTTCTTGAACATGCAGAACAGGTAATAATGATGAATTTGTTGCACTAACGTGGGTACACTTTAGAAAAACCGTTCTTTTAATGGTTTGATCCGACTATTTTACTTTTAATATAATAATGATTTGATCAATGTGAAAGTGTGAATACTGTGAAACACACATTATTATAGAATTATTAGTGTAACAAGTTTTTACTCCGTGTCAATGATGAACAGTTATTCAATTTCGCAACAAGTCACCAAGGAAAATATTCAGATAGTATTCCATCAGCTGCAAAATTTTACTCAAGTAGCGGTTTTCAGGTAATAACAACAAAACATTTTTTCTTATATGTAAGTAAACAATCTAGACCGTGAAGAATCAAATGTAACGAAGACCTATTGTTATTAAGTATGAAGTATAACAAAAAAAAAGTAACAAGTGATTCCTAATTTCTTATGCAGGATGAGCTATTATGGGCAGCTTCATGGCTACATAGAGCTACTAAAGAGAAAACGTACTACAATTTTTTGGCGAATTTTAAGGGTAATGGTGGCACTAGGTCCATGTTTTCTTGGGATGACAAATTTGTTGGTGCTCAACTTCTTCTTGCCAAGGTATATATAAATCATATTCACTTGTTACATGTATTATACATAGAGATATACTCGTATGTATACTATACATGTATAAGAAACTGTGTGTATGGTAGCTATTATCAATTGTGTGTCGTATCTATTTAAATACAACTCCGCTTTAGTTTCCTTGTTTTGGATAATTAATTAATACGAAAAATTAATCGACTCCATGTCATAAAATGCAGCAAGTACTGGAGGGCACTGCGCCGAACGCAGGGAATTGGAGAGAAAACAAAGGAGAAGTAGAACAATTCATTTGTAATTGCATTGGCAAGGGAAACAACAACGTTTATAAGACAAAAGGTGGCTTATTATGGTTCAATGATTGGAATAATCTCCAATATACAACTGCTGCTTCTTTGGTCATCACAATTTATGCTGATATCCTTTCCAAAACTAAAACAACCCTTGGTTGCGCCTCTTCTGTGGTCCATCCAACAGAACTCATTGATTTTGCTAAATCACAGGTAGTATGATTTATTCAACTGATTAAGGTGCAATAATTATTTCATTTTCTTTTTTTATAACTTTTTGAAGAGCTAAAACAATTAGATTTACAATTTTCACTCTATTTATGAAATAAGGCTCTGATTGATTGATTGATCGTTATTCATAGGTCGACTACATATTAGGGGCCAACCCAAGGAGCACCAGCTACATGATTGGATATGGGTCACACTACCCACAAAAGGTACACCATAGAGGTGCTTCAATTGTGTCTATCAAGAAGGATCCGAATCCAGTCGGGTGCCAAGAAGGGTTCACCAATTGGTTTAACAAGGACCAACCAAACCCGAATGTTTTGGTAGGGGCAATTGTAGGTGGTCCGGATAAAAATGATAACTATGTTGATCAAAGAAGCGACTACCAGTTGGCTGAACCTGCTACAGCTAACGTTGCTGGCATTGTTGGGGTGCTAGCTAGGATTAGTTGAATCGATTAGAACAACTACTTAGTTTTTTTTGTTTTCTTGAAATCGTTTCATGCAAAGCTTGGTATGAGACTACCTTTGGAAAAATAAAGGTTGGAATATAAAATGAACTTGAGCATTTTGGTCTCATATGATATTATTCGTTCAATAAATGTTGCCTAAATAAGCTGGACTGAACATATTACAATTTACAAGTTACAACAATTGGAAACATTTGCAATCATACTGCAATCCAAAATAAAAATATCAAGTTTATTTGACTGCACAATAAATTGAATTTTGAATTTTGCTTCAAGCTGATTCAATGATTTCACATAATCTTACCAATTTTAAATGAACAGTGTGGAGCTGAAAATGTGAACCTTGAACATTCACTAATTCTACAATAACAACTGTTTTAGAAAGTAATTTCTTCCACTTTTGGGGATAAATATCTTAATTAAAAAGAAGAAACGGCCAGTTCTAATGATACATTAAACCATAGATACATCGGGCAGAATTTACATCGTAAACTATGCTTGAAAATACAATGTGGTCTATGTACATTGTCACTTTGTCAGACTCTCAACCCCAAGAAGACACAAGTGTGGTTGAATCAGCTAACTTCATGGAATTGAGATGCTTAACGCATATTCTGAAGGAACTCAGCCCTATAATGCGTTGGAAGAGCATAAGCTCAGATTCATCACTTACAGTAAATATATGAGCGTCTTGGTGTGACAATAGATTACATAAGAAGCCATGACTTTCTGTTAAGCTAACCTGAAACCAATAGCTTATCCACCTCAGATATCACTCTGACATGAATCCGAGGAAACACTAATCGCAATAGAGGAACWGCTGAGGATGTCTTGAGCTTGGGCTTTATTCTATCGATGGTTGTTCTTATTACAAAAGGAGAYGGCACACAAAACCACTGAAGGTACCAAGACAACATTATCGAACATCTTTGTCCTTCTGGCCATTTACCAGAACCCAAGTAGTTACGTAAATCAATCTGCATTTCATGAAGAAAGAAGAGCTCCTCTATGCGCTTCCTCAGTGACCCTATAAAATTTGATTGAACAACGCCATCCCTCGATGAGGATACTCTTCCTCTCAGCAAGGCCTCATTGTAGGCTACTGCTAGCTGAATTATATAAAGCAAGGAATATATATAACCATTAAAAGATGAGATATCAAGATGCATATAATAGCTTCAAAAKTACATTCTAACAAGTTTGTGTCTGCAGGCCTTAAGGAGAAACAGCAGATGATATTGAAGTATGTATAGACATAATGATATTGAAGTATATGAAAATGAGAAAATTATATTGCAGTTACTTGGTCAACATAATTGGCTGTGTTTAGCTTTAAATTCACCATATACCTCACAAAGTTAATATTATATCAAAATATTTGAAGCAGCAAAATGGCTGGCAAATGTAAACTAATCACAAAAGCAGCTGCCAGAAGTTTTTAAATTGATCACTKAACTTGCCCAGAATATTATTGCAAAAATGTTTGCACTGGCAGATTTAGTGCTTCTTGGATTAACACTCAAATAGCATGAAAATTTAGTGCTTCATGGTATTGTTTAACAAAAACATAAAAATTGAACTTCCTAAAGAGTTCATTTTCCTAGTATTCTTCCAACAAAATGGAGGAATTGACTTACCAAGGTGTGCCCTTGATAAGTAGACACTACCATAAAAATGTCTTACTATTCATGATCACCAAACAATACCATATACTCCCTTCCTCCCTAGGATTGTAACAATGTCCACTTGTGTATGTCCTAAAAACTCGCAGGGGGCGGAGCCAGGGGGACTAGAGGGGCCATAGCCCCCCCTTGGCTCAAGACAACAGTTATATCGTGCTTATATTCTCATGAACTTTGGTGTAATAGAGTTGGTATAAGTCATGTGATAATTGTTTAATGGTCACCGGTCAAGCCTTACCACTAAATTAAATTTTTATTGGTTGTATAATTGATATTTTAACTAAAAAACTGTGAAATTAAATATAAGCATTTTATTTTGGCCCCCCTCTTTCCACAATTTCTGGCTCCGCCCCTACGCGGGGAATTTCTAATCAATCCTGGAGATTGATTTAATAAAACAGATCCTTGGGCATAGTCATTGGGGTTTCGTAATAAGTGTAACTTGGGGTCAAAAATTGCTTCTTAATTAACCTCAGGTTGCACTTAATTACAGAACTTCACACAACTATGCCACTGGATTGTTTATTAAATCAATCTCTAGGATTGATTAGAAAAATTTCCTACATGTATCTCCAAAACACTTCTAGAAAAACAAGACACTTTTGCTACGAGAAATCCCAACAGAAAAATTAATTGAAATTGCTGTATGACTAACTGCCTGTTAGATGAAACAAAATTACCTTTAAACTAGACATAGAGAGGGAATCAAAGGTGGTGATGTTGTCGCCTGCAATTACAGTAATTGATCGAATCAATTGTTTACAATGACAGGATAAGACCTGCATAATTTCCAGCATATGGACGTCATATAATTCCTATACGCAATATATCCACTGTAGTGCCAGGCGCCAGCTAACAACTAACACAGTGAAAGATAATAAAAACACAAGCTGCCAAGTCCAAACATAAAACTTCAAACCAATTATACCTGCAAAGAGCTGGTCTGTCCTTGCTAACACACGTCAAATAAAACTTGCAAGCAAAATTCCTGGAAAACAACATCGACCTATCACCAAGAAAAACATGTAGTTATGCAACAAACTGAAGTACTGACACACAAACTCCCAGAACCTGATACAAAAGGTGGAATAGGAACTGAACAAAGCAGTCAATTGGAACTCATAATAGTTTAGGTAGACCTAAAACATGGCGTCAGGAAGAATATGTACTACTGGATTGATTACTCAAATCAATTATCAGAAACAATACATCGTGCTTAATATTTCTAAGCAAGGCTTGCAATGCCACAAAAATAGGATAGGCATTATCAGTATCAGGATCAGGATAGGCATTAGCAATGAAATAKAAACATATCAATTTAGCATGCCACCACAGACAGGTTTTTCTCTATAAAAAATGAAARCGTCATGCTACTTTGAAACAATYAGTAGATCCTACAATCATGTGTATAACATGATACTCCCTCCGTTTTTTATTAGATGTCCCATACCAATTTGGCACGGTGTTTAAGAGTTGATTGAGTTAGATAAAATAGTTGACTAAGTTAGGTAAAAGAGTAAATGTGTGAGTAATTTTTTTTGGAAAAAAGTAATATTGGGTGAATAGATTGAGTAAAGTAATGAAAGTTGACTTTAGAAGGGAGAAATTCACTAATGTTAGAGTAAATAAATTAGGTAAAAAGTAGAAAAAATTATTTTTAGATTGGTTTGGAACAACTAATTAAAAACTTCCCAAAATGGAAAGTGGAACAACTAAAAAAACAAAAACGGAGGGAGTATATACATTTGAATAAGCATAATACTTGTTAAAAGGAACATTGATTATATTTGAATAAACATTTATTAATTTAAAAAAATTGCATAATTATACTAATACTTCGTAGAAAACTTTATAACAAAAAATGTTTATTCAAATATACTATATGTTTATTACATGGTTGTAGGATCTTCATTGCCCTCTGCAATTGGATACTTAAACTAAAAATTTTAACTAGCCAAACTACCATCATCAGTTATCATGAACAGTGTCTTATTCTGAAGCAGGAATCATTTGATAGACAACCCAAAAAAAACCAATGAACAAAAAACAAACAAACAAACCAAAAAACTGATTTCACATCAAATAACAAATTTAAATATGATTATACTCGAAAAATAGAAACCCGTTTTTAAGTAAAAAGATGAAGAACGTTGCTTATCACAACTTCTTTACCTGCTGCTCCAGGAAGAATCACCACAAAGCTGGGCAAAAGCAATCAAGCTTGGGTTAGATGAAAATGTACTGACCAAGTGATCAACATTAGTGGAACTTGGCTCAGGATTTATGTTGATTTCGGGAGCATAGCATCTCATGTGCTATCAAACTAAATGCCTGCACAAAGATTAACCAATCACCTAAGATGTAGATGTCTAAAACATAAGACCAACAATGATATATGTCATAATGTAAAGAGAACCTTGTTCATGGCTCGTGATATTAATGACTGACATCCAACAGGATCATCAACATAGGAACATGCTCCAACCTTCGTTTGATATACAGAACACCAGAATTGAATGGTGATTCTTGTCACCAGAAAGCCACCAAGGTTTATCTATGATAAAAAAAAAATCAGATATGAAATCAAGTTATCTACTCTTCACTCTTGAACAATATACAGAAATCAAGCGTAATACCTTCAGGTGAAAGCTCTATGACTTGGGGCCAGTACCTTGGACCACAAACACAAACGTTTTTAACGCAAGCAACAAAACCCATTGAAGTTTCAAACAAAGATCAAGGAAAATATATGGAGTGTTCATGGATAGTGCAATAATATTTACATCCCAGCCAACCTACGGATAACTTGCTACTTTGAGGATGACCTCCCAATTATTATTGTTCAGTTGTGTACTTGTGTTGTGTCACTATCAAATCAAAAAGTATCCTAACTTTAAATAGGCGTATGAACTTACAATGGCACGTTCTGGAAGAAGGCAAGGCGTAACCTACAAAAAACTTGTCTCTGCATGATGCTCAGTTTCTGTACAGTAATTTCAAGAGGAGCATAGACTGGCAAGCTAGTGTCAACATCAACTGTTTGAATCCAGCGAGCTTCTGTAGCGAGAACATAGAAATGCCTGTATGCCTGGAATGAAGCATATGCAACATATTAGATCACATCATCTTGAACAAAGACCAAATGTAATCAAGCACAATAATTGATAGAAAAATTATGGCAATAAAATTGGGGTTTCATTGATTTGCAGATCTTTTCCAATTACAATTAGAGTACACCAAGGATTTGCATTAAGCTCTTATCTCTTTGCATCAGCACACGATGAAATTACAAGGCCAATCAAAGACGAGACACCATGGTAACCTATCCTTTCTAAGCAATGAAATAAGTCATTTTCAGATATGCACGAAGCCCCTTTAATCATTTTATCAGCAATTTCAATGGGAGTTGGAGTTGTGGACATTGAAGACAATGTATGGATTGCGTTTTGGGCAAGTAAGATGAACCACAAGATGCAACTATGAAGAGTGTAGTGTTGAGTATATGGTGAACATAAAAGGAGTTCAAGAAGACCGAAGATGACATGGTCGGAAGGGTTAAGAAGGATATGAATAAACAGGGAAGATGTTGGGACAGCATTGAGCAAGAGAAAATTTGCTTCGGAAAAATAAGAAATCTCCCGCACCCCAGCTACATAAGTGATGGTTGTATGTTGAATACAAACTTTCAAACTTAACTGCAAAGTGAAGATGCCCAACAGCAGTGTTTGAAAAGGCGCGCCTAGGTGCTAAGGCGCTAGGCAATGTACGGGGTAAGCGCTTAATATGGCCAAGGCGACGGCGTTTGTGGCTAGGCGCGCCTAGGCACACTAAAGCGCACTGAGGCGCCACTAGAGCTTTTTTCCAAATTTTTTTCCAGAATTTCCATTACTTCATAGGTGTGCCTCACTTCAATGAGGCGTACTGGACGCGCCTGAGACTCTAGAAAATCCAATCGCCTTAGTGCGCCTTACGCTTTTTTATACATTGCCCAACAGAAGGGATTTTTGGCTTTTGAGTAAAATATAAAGCAAACCAATTGCTTACCCTGAATGGGCATGCACGATTATCATTTTTTCATGGGAAAACGAGGATAGAGAGTGACCAATCAAAGCAGCAATAGAACTTTACTAGATGAAAACGACCGCCATGCCCCCTCCAAGGAATAGAAAACCAATTCGCAAGGCTTACCTAATTGAAGGAGCAGAAAAAAAGTTAGCTTCATTGACACACAAAAAGACTACTTCATACTCACAATATAAGAATATCAAGCTTGTTTCATCATTCTTCTGAATGACTGCCAAAAATGCAAGAGAAAAATAGTCTACAAAATATTATAATAGAAGTGCAGATATAGTACGAAATAAAAAAATAAAAAAAAAGAAAACACGAAAGAAAGAAGAGTACTTAACCGTGATTATGATGACCGAAAGCCGCTTTAAAGCCTTAAACCCATGTTACATTAGCAGGAAATAGTGGTAAATTCTAAGCTGATGTGTTTAAATTTAATTAATGCCGACAACTCACACAAGTTCTTTATAGCCCCCCTTACAAATAAGTTTGACATTTACATGGATGTAAAAGTTACATATTTGCTACCCAAAAAAATAAATAAAAATTGTTTGATTTGTTTTTTTGTCTTAATAGAGTTGTCAGTTGGTTGATTTTTAGCCTTTTAGGTCTATTACAGTATTACTTGTGTTAGGTTTAGGTTACCTAAAAGTTATAGGCTTTTCCACTTTCAGAATTTAAGATTTATCCGGGTTTTGGTTAGGGTTTTAGCCATTTCGGATTGATGATATTAGGTTTATGGTTAATGGTTTTACAGTTTATTCAAGATTGATGTTTAAGGGTTAAGGTTTGTAGGTTCAGTTTGCCTGGCCCTAGTTGCAAAAGTAGCAGGTACCACAAAGTAACATACATTTATCATGATAATACTGCCACACTACAAAGTATTCAGAAGTCAGAAGCCATCAGAAACACAAGTAATGCTTACAGTCATTCTTGAATGCCAAAATTTGCTTTGCCATCAAAGAATTCCGCCGTTACGCAAGAATCTGAGAGGAGATCTGAATGTCTCCAATTCCCAGAACCAGCCATAACCTGCTTCCAAAAACAAGTATTACAGAGCACATAGAGAAGAATCATCAATGCCAACCATGAAATAGACAATTATTTCTCACCAAAGCCAGGGAAAGAACAAACAGGTGAAGACAGATCTCCAACTGTACTCCTGTCCACAAACTTTAACAACCCTCTGGAGAATGACTTCCAGCTGAACCAGAAACAGACTTGAATCTGCAAATTTGAAAAATGTGACTGGTACCAACTGACATGACACAAAATAAATAAATAAATAAATAAATAAATAAGGAAGACAAGATAAACTGTTTGCGACCTCGTTCAAAAAGTAGATAGCATAGCTGTAGAGCAATTCCTGAGCATTGGCATTTCTTGATCCAGCATACTTCATGCCTACCAGAAACATTTAGAATTTCTTGCTCAGAATTTCAGAAATATTCAGGAATTTAAGAATTTATTGCTCGGAATTTCATGCCTACCAGAAACCTACYTCATGCCTAATAAGCCCTTCCCCTCACTAGTGATTCCTTGCAGACTCTTCCCTCATTGGTTATGTTGGCTTTTAATGGTGACACTTGCTCTTCTTTCTTAATACAGTAACTTTTTAAGGGTTATTTAAATAGTTTACCCTTACTTTAAAATTAAAACTAACTTAATTTTTAACTAATTAAATTTTGTTGATATCCTAAGTTAATTTATCACACCATCCCACTAAATAATCTCAGGATTACCCAGTCTCCATCACCATGAACACCCACTGCCTCCACCACCATCAACGCCCAAACAAACCAACCACCGCCACTACCAACCACCCAGACCATGCCGACCCAACTCTACGATGACCCACCACTACAACTAGGGRATCACCAAAAAGAATTGAAAGAATCTTACCATGGGGTGGATCAAACTATAGTACAAACAAGAGATGCATACATTATAACAATCAATCAATCAAAGCCTTAATCCCATATGAGGGGTCGGCTAGCATGAACSAAAAGTGATTATTCCGGGAGGWCATCCACATAGATTTTCCTCCTCCACTCTCTACGACCGAGAGCCTCACTCTCTTGCAAATCCAAGTGTACATACATTATAACAAGGAGGAAATAATTCTAATTTCGTCAATCACCAAGTAAAATAAGGAAGTTACACCGTGAAATTTCCAGCTAACATCACACAAATTTAAAATGTGACACAAAATGCATAGTGGCGCATCAAAAGATAGAGGAAGTACAGGCATACTTTTGTTTTCAATGAATTTAAAATGAATGAGTACAAAGACACACAAAGTTTGTTACATAGGCAAAATCATAAAAACTGGCTGATAGACAACGGTATTGTGGTAGGAATATAAGATAGTAATGAATAGCTTGGGGAAGAACCGAAGAAGTAGAATAATTAGCAAAGAAAAGTTGGAGCAACCCAATATTTTCATTATATACAGAGAAGGGGAAAGAGAAATGGTTACAATGATAGTTCATMTGATGTAATTGTTAAGTGATTCTGACAATTTTTAGAAGTCAACCAGGCCTGCTCAGAAGTTTGAATTTAATTTAGATGTTTTTCAGATTACTTATGAAAACAGATCCATCTTAGTTTTTAGTTTTCTGTCCAGATTTCCAGTTATCAGCAGAAACATGCATGCAGTAGAACCGATCGAGTAGCGCGAACCCTCCGGATAGAATCAGTGTACGCCCGTTGCAATAGAATATTAACCTAGGTATGTCGAGTGGGAATGACGATCCTGGTGCGGGCAGAGAGCGGCAACTTCGCTATCATTGTAACTTTGAGTGACTAATGAATATTGGAATCATACATTTATAAACTACGTGTGAAAAATTCTATTGAGTGGTTCCCTTAACAAAGATGAAGCCATGTGAATTACATGGTAAACGAGGTGGAATGATTGTCTTTTGCATGTGTTTAGACAACACAAAGAAAAAGCCTCTCTGGTGAGAGCTCGACTCGTGATTTCAATTCTCATCTCTTATCGAGCTTATGTATTGAAATGCGTCCTATTATCTGTTATTGTGATATACTGTATACGCTAATATGAGATTTCAATGCTAAAATGTGATGGAATATTCTCTCGAGACTTTATAGTAGTTGTTGTTAGAAATGACGTGTGTGATGTTGGTCAAAGATTATTGGAAATAGATAATTAGTTAATTTTCTCCTCCTGACATATTTGGACTCCTCGAATCACACTTTCGGAATATTTGCCTAAGAAAGACTTTTAGCCTTCTGGTTCCATGGTCATTAACATTGGTTGATTAACTCTTTAGTTCGTAAATATTTGAGGCAAACACATATTGACAACATTGAGGTGGTTTTTGCGGGTTTGGCCTATTTAATTCTTGTTGAACAAGCACGTTGTTGGGCGTCTTTCTTTGCAACGAAGACTGTTGTTATATGGTTGTTTTTGGAATTGAAATAGTTCGAAGGTTCATTCATACGTAGACCTAAATGACCCGTTAGTTTTAAAGCGGTCCATTTTTCACTAGATTAGGATATCCCATGAAAGTGAGGTTTCGAACAAAACTTTCTTTTGAAAATTGCCGAAAAGTTGGTGACTTGGGTTTTGTATATGTGGCATGAAATAAGCCACACAAGAATATTGGATACAACTATGGAGCGTAATACAGCGAGCACATAGGAAGTAGAATCTTTTAAGGTTGTTGTTAAAAGCTCAAACTGGGCATGGACGAGGAACTACTCTGGGAGTAAAGGCCAAATTGGCCATTTGAAGGTTGAAAATTCGAGCGAGGGAGCCATCGCTGAGAGAGAAAATAGAGACACTTCCGATACAGATTTCAAGGAAGCCAAAACGTGAATTACAACATCACGAAAAATAAGGTCTCTGAAACGCGATCTTGTTGAAAAAGTCTAGTTGGTCTCACACCATATAATTTTTGCACACAACAAAATTTAAGGGCGAAAACTAAGGAAATATGACGAGGCTTATTCGAAGAATACTTTCCTTTAACTAATAGATGTCGAAACACGGCGTAGGGAGGCATAAACACTTATACATTTTAATGAGACTGATAAGTCGCGGAGGTGCCCATCCTCTAAAGTCCTTAAGGTGTGTGCTAGATGAAACTCTTGGATAAGTAAACGAGACGCTCGTCAGAAACAGCCTAAATCGATAGTTTATAGTTCAACTGAGTTTCGGCCTCTCGGGGTACGTTGGCAAATTACCTCAACCTTTGGGGGAGGTTCATGTGGGGTGTCCGTGCAAAATCTTTTCTTCCAAACGAGTTGAAAAGGCTTTAATTCCAAAAGCATACCGTGTCCCTAAAGTATGATCCATCTGAGATCGTATATCAATACCGCAGCACTCTATCAGTTCTTTTTTGAGAATGACCCTTCTCCATGGTCACTTGCCAAAATCGACAAATGGGGGGACACAACAATTTACGTTAGAATTTAATTTCTCCGTAGTGGGGGTTATTTTTCCATTTTGCCTCTCTAATTTTTCGCGACTCTTCCAAGTGGATTCCGACTATTTTAGATCGAAGTTTAATACAATTTTTTGGAATTTTTCTACAAATTGAAAAATCTAATTTGTGTGGTCTTAATCTTAAGTTGGATGTCTTCTACTAAGGAAGCAAGCTTTATTTAAATTACCTCGGAGCACTACACCCCAGTGGACAAACCCTATGCAAGGGTTGGTGACTTCCCATTTGTTGGTTGCCAATTTTCGACCACCATGAGTTTTCTTCTTTTGAAGTGTGACGCTTGTGCTTGAGAGGTCGGCAAAGTGATAGTAGTATTGTGATTTTCCTGTGATTTGAGGCACTTATCGTGAGCTGTGGTGTTGTTGATGATAGGGTGTTGGTACTATGCTAACCGGGGTCGAGCCATTGTGGCGAGGGCAGTGACTAGTGGTAGGTGTTAGATCAATTTAAGATAAGTGGCTATGGTGTCGTGGCAGAGCATGGGTGAGGGACTCCTAGGGAGAGAGGGTTATGATTTTAGGGGAGAGCGATGGAGAAGGGTTCAATATGTGAATCAGTAAATGGATTGTAATGATGTGAATTTGATGAGTAGTATTTAGTTATTAAGTAGCATGAGAGATAAGGTTGGTCTATAGGTGTAAAAGTATTTGTACAGTGAAAAATCTTTTCATTTTAGACTTTTGAGTTAAAGCACTTATAGTGACATTTCCGAGAAAAGAAAGTGGTAATACTCACTCTGTTTTTTGTAGGTGTTCCCATACCTAATTGGCACGGTTGTACAAGAGTTGATTGAGTTAGATAAAATAGTTGTGTAAGTTGAAATAAATTAGTTGAGTTAAGTTAGTAAAAGAGTAAGATGTTGAATGAAAATTTTTTTTGGAAAAGATAATTTTGGGTAAAGTAATGACGTGACTTTAGAAAAGAGTAATATTATTATGTAGAGCAAAAAAATAGGTAAAAAAGTAAAAAATGTTATTTTTAAGATTGTTTGAACAACTATTTGGAAACATCCCAAAATGGAAAATGGAACGACTAATAAAATATTGGAGGGAAGTATTTTTTTATTTTTAAAAGAGATATTATGTAATATATAGGCAATGATGGTGAGATCAATGAAGGATGAAGGTGATAGCGCAACCGCAATTTTTGCCATCGCTTTTTATTTTTGTTATCCTTTATAAATTGTCAGTATCTTGTTTATGAAATTTCAATGTTTGTTGCATGGCACTCAACTGTACCAAGCGTTATTTTGCTGGACGATTGCCTGCAACCAGCAGAATGCACTGTATTTGAATGAAATTAATATTAGCTTAAGTTGTTTGTTTTCACCAATGGGTTGTTCTTTGAATGATGAAAACCTGTAGCTTTAGTTTATTTCTGTTTTGTTTAATGCATGTTATAAGCATGAGATTTTGAATTATATCACACATGATGACCTTAAAATTGGTGTTAGGTTTCAGTATAGTTGGGGTCAATGAGATATGTTTGGAAATTTATATGCATTTAGTGTGGAAATTTGGAATAATTTTGCTATCTGTGCATGCTCTCCTTGCAGAGTTCTTCTCTTTGGCCAGAGTTTGCTGCACAATGTGGGCTAGTGTGTACAAGCTATCTTTAACTTATGCTTTAGAACCCTAATATGTTTTGATAGGTGGAACTAGATCCCAAACATACGGAATTTGCAAGAGCTTGCGAGCTTGGCCTGGAGTTTTCCCAACTCAGTTTGCTGCTGGATTTAAGACTCACATCCATTTCAGGTATTCTTGTTGTTTTTCAGCATTGATGCCTTTTTTTCCTGTTAACTATGTTCTCAGTGCTGATTAGCTCAAGGCTACAACGAAAACTATCTCATCTTGTTTCTAGTTTTTATTTCTATTGTATTTTATATTATTTGATGCCCCAAAAGGTGATTCTGAGTTCCCCTAAAAAAAAAAAAAGTGATCCTGAGATCTCTTCTCACCTTTCCATCTCAACGCAGGGTTAGAGCTGTCTAGAACGATCATTATTATAACAGGCCGAGGAACAGATGCTGGTCCATCGCAGGTCTTCTTTTGCTCTTGGGTTACAGGACACTTAACTTTCTTGACGATAAATGACATATTCCAGTACTATACAAAGGTATGTTAATATTATAGTTAGTTGGTTATATTATTTGATCTAGTTGCGTCTTGCTGATTGGAAGTTTGCAGAGGATAGATGACAGTGATGCTGGTGTCAAGATGGCTTTTCTTATACTTGCTTGATTTATTATGTATTAAACCCAAATCAAGTCATGATACGCTGATCCGAGACACATGCTATATACTACCTTCTGCTTGTTCGGTATATCCGTATTAATCCAATAATTCGAAATTGCATGATTGGACAAGCAGAGGAAAACGATAGGCAGTATTATCGTGGACGTATGACTCACTAATATAATCTTTATTTCTGTACATCTGATGGCCGCTCCAATCTGAATTTGTAGTTTTCTCTCTTAAATCACTTATAATAATATATGGGTGCCTTCAAAAATGTTCATAGTGGATCGCACTGCATTAGGTGGACAACTCTTTCTTTTTATGTGTGTGTATTTGTGTTCCACTTTCTGTAAAGACTCACTTTTTCATATCGTGAGTATCGAATCCATTACTGTATATTTAATAGATGATGACCACTGTTGGTTCTTTAGGTACCGTGACCATTCATTAATTACCAGACAGACCTCATTTCTCACCAGATTAATCAGATCTTAGAACTCTACTTTGGAAATGTGCAATACTCTCTACTTCTGACCATATGGCCAGTGTGTGATTTATTGGGCTTGTCCGGAATGTGCTAAACATATGAGTCTGAGAGATAGGATAATCGTCCTGTATCGTGCTTGGTGCGCCACACCAGCCTAATCTGCTCATTTTAGGTGTAAAGCTGAACACTGTCATTGAGTGGAGCTCTTCGTCTTCAATTCAGCTAACCTATTGTCTAGGGAGGTTTATAACTATTATATCAGTGATGTATAGAGTAATTAAAGTCGTATTAGCTAGGGTGCCTATAGACGCATGGGTGGATCTTGCCTCACTAGAATTTATAAGATATGCCTCCTTCATGCTCAACCTGCCATACATAAAGTTGAGAATTGAACTTCTTAATCTTAAACAGCTGAGACGTGAAGGTTGTATATCTAGAAGAAACTTGAGCATAGGGTGCAAGAAGTGTAGTTGATTGTATATGCTATATTGGAGATAAGAGATCGTATTAGATTCTCATTCAGCATACTCACATGATGTGAAAATCCTTATGATACATGATCACGAATGATTCAAGTGGATCGATCTTTGTTGTTTTCTCTCTTCTACCTTTCTAGGATACCTAATGTTACATATAAAATATCTTTATAATGTACCGTTTGATCCCACGAGCGACCAGTGAACGATGTCATAGGAGAGATGAGAAGGAATATCACTGTCTTCGAGTGTGTAAGAAGGGTAAGGTGATATTTAAAATAAACGGAAGAGATAGCGCCGTAGGGATATTACCCTTAATAATGAACCATAAGGGAGAAAGCGAAAGTTAATATCAGACGGTTCGTAGCATAATCTTAGATAGATGTTTGTTAATGCTCTGAAAGAGGTTAATTGTGTCCAGGCTATGCAAATATGTATTGTCCGTGATATGTGTTTTGTTTGAAATAAATGGTGGTATGGGCTGAAATTGCGGATGCACGCTTGAATGTATGGTCGCAGATCTCAGATTGAGAAGGATCCATGTGAATATACTTGTTCTTGTGTGTTATAGTTTCGTTTATTATCCGTCTACTTAGCTAACTTGTTATTCAGGAACTAGGGCTAATGATTCTTCGTTTATCTTTTCATCCACATAACTCTAATAACTACCACTCTGTATAGATATTTCAGACTTATAACAGTGCCTGAGGAGTCTGAAGAATGTATATTGTGTGAATTTGTTGGTTGGTCTTAGTTTGTCTAGTTACACGTTATGGTCCTTTAGTGGAATTATGATTTTTTGGGTACGTTTCGAGGTGAATTGCTTTCATACCTGGTTGTTATTTGTCTCCTGTGAAGCATGGGCGATTTAATCAGACTGTTCGATATGATTTGCATGTATGTCAGTATAACTAGCTGGCTTGACCTTTCTAGTGCTGTAATCGATATGTGTTATGCACTCCACTTCATAGTGTAGGAAAATAAGTGGGGGAATTATAAATTTTTTAGGTGTGGGTCAATAGAATTCGTGGTAAAGTATATCTCTCTGCTTTAGCAGTTGTATCTTGACTTATGTGAAGAATCCTTCATTGAAGAGTTAGCTCAATAAATGGAAGATTACAGTTGAAAATTGACTAATGAATGAGATGTTTTTTTATTTAATAATCTTAAGCCTGGCTGGATAAGTGTGTTCACATGTAAATATGTAAGATATGTGTTAGGATGCCAGATATAATTTGAGCACTGGTAGAAGTGCTTGAATGAAATAGCGCCCTGTGTTCCAGTTTTTCTCTTCTCGATACTTTAGCCTCCTGAAATGCCAATATGCTGTAAGTTGTTTTCAAGTCCACCTTAAAAACTAAGGTGCAGAGGTTCTACTCAGCTACCACAAGCTACAGCTTTTGCTGTCTAGCTGAGATTTGGAATGTTTCACAATTATATTTCTCGCCAAAGGTTTTCCGTATGATATCCTGTGGAACTACTGATGGTGTGTGTATGTTCTGGGCTTAGTTTGTTTTGTGGGCAGGTGAATTTGTTATATACATATTAGACTAAGATTGTCACGGACGCCTCCAATGAGACACAACCTTATGTTTTTTGAGAGTGTATATTTGCTTGAACTTTTTTTAGGAACATTAGAAATTAGTCGACACTGTGCGGGTAATGGATGCTTGATCTTGCAGCATACTAGCTTCACAGGGTGTAAGTATGAGAGCCAACACTCTGTCCGAAGGTGTTGCATTTTAATTGCGAGTGAAATTCAACATATTGGACTTCTGTTAAGTTTTTGTTACATGGCTTATTGGCTTGCCTCGTATGACTCCTGATTGTCAAACTGAAAATCCTATCGATTACCGCATGAGTTCTCGTTGCG
The DNA here is from genome assembly GCA_008642245.1 of Bassia scoparia. Lineage (NCBI taxonomy): Eukaryota > Viridiplantae > Streptophyta > Magnoliopsida > Caryophyllales > Amaranthaceae > Bassia > Bassia scoparia. The sequence goes on from SNQN01004097.1 coordinate 21,751, forward strand.
GGTCAGCTCAAAATACAATAATTAAGATGATGAGATTGAAAACTAAAACCACTCACGCAATCAAATGCCTCAATAAGATGAACTTGAAAATGGCAAGGATTTGATGCCACTAACGCTGATTTATAATAGTAATAGTAACACTCAGTTATTGTTTCTCTTTGAGTTGCCTCCACTAAACTCACATAGCTACTGTTCTCCTGAACCACCACTTTTAGTGGATTTTTGATGGTTGGAACCTGTAACTTTCTTTTGGTCCTATAGAGACTTTTTTGGTAGAGAGCATTTGTATTTGCTTATCTACGTACAATACGCCCCTAGAGGAACATGTGTGGCCTATTTTGTGTTTCAAATCTCGCATCCTGAATGTTCAACTTATCGTGTGCTGCTGCCATGGTCTAAAAAGAATGTACTACTGAGTATCTACAGGTTCCTCATGATAAGTAGTGTTCTAATGGTGCATGAGGATACCTCATACCGTCTCACACCCATATAGACATTGAATTACAAGATCTCGCTTGCCATAAAGAATCTGGGTAGACTATATCGCACCATTAACGATACAGATCGTATCGTGTCATAACCCTTGTCAAAGGTTGAGATAAAAAGAAGATGGATGAGCCACAGTGGTCTGTTCTATCATATCCCTGTAATTATCAATTGGAGAGCATTCTTAGCTTCGTAGCTAAGTTGGCTGTGCTCCTCTTTCTTGTTTCTGCGTCCTTCTATAGTTCGAGTATTACTGTCTTCGCTAGTATCCATATTCGCCTTGTCCTGATGAGTGCGGTAGAAGTTCCAAACAGTTAGTTACGCAATGGGGAGTTCGTATTCCTTCTTGTCAATCTGTTAGAGTTCATTCTTTATGACGTGAAGGTTTCTTTGGTGTGTATCAATAGTTTCGACAGCGTTCGATAATATTGACCCACTTGATTGCTTCCTTGTAATTATTATAATGGATCGCCTCTAAGCTTGAATTAATTAATGATTTATGAACCATGAGACTCTCTGATGTTCGTCCATTTCAATACATTATAGAGAGTCTTTTGCTAGTTCCTGCCTTCTGGTTCCATATCATTGAAGATAACTACCCTGTGAAAGTGATTGTTTCACATAGATTCTTCCTATGTAACCTCATAAGAAGCGAGGAGAGAGTTATTTGATGCTACATTGATTGATATGTCAGCTTATATTAGAAGGGTGTTATTTCCTTTTTAGCTATTGTATGTCGATTCACATTATCATTTGAGTGATATACGGTGAATAATTTGGAGAAGCAGATATGATCAAATTCTGTCTCTGTATAATCTCTTATTTATGTACAATCGTAGGTACTTCGAAGGGCGCATTAGAAGTATATAGTAACTAGAGTCTGTGATGTGCGTTCAAAAGTTTATTTTTTTATGGCTGCAGGTTAATCTCTGTTATGTGGAGAGACTTAATTTTCCTTACTTCTATGAGTAGTTCCTTTCTTTCGGCATTGTCTTTATAGCAGAATACGCAGACGGCACTAGTATGTCTCTTGGTCTTCCTCTTGTGACTTTAGGAGCTTGCACATCACTCCAAGATTCACAAAAGACTGTTGCATATCATTTTAATACTGGTATCTTAAATTTTTTCTCTCATTGATTCCTAATCACGAGAGTTTAGTAACTTGATCATGGAGTACTTGAATGTAATCTTACATCATCAGTTAGCTTTAAAACAATAATTTAGTTGGAAGAAACAAGAGGCGCTTTTGTAGCCATAGCATCGCATTCTCGAATTTGCTATAGGGGTGAACAAAAACTTGATGTGGGGAATGAATTATAAGCTGTTGTTTGCATCTCAAGTATCATAAAACTCAATGTTTTGAGCAATAATAGGTGCATACATTTTGAAGATTCATAGACACTCTAGATGAGGCCCTTTTGTGTGGTCTTTTCTTGGGTTGCGATTGTTGGAGGAGTTTTATTGCTGTTTGTAGATAGGAGAACGAAAGCTCGTTATATAGGAGAGCTGGATGTGCCTAAATGGCGCAATTTGTAAGTCCCTTAAAAGAGTTGCTATATATCACACAACAATGTTTTTAAGTCTATTAGTGTGCTGCTGTTTGTTTACTATCAGACTTGGATATATAGCCTAGCTATTGCTTCTAGAAGTATAGTGTAGCCGCAATTAAAAAAATGGCCTATTCTATGTGGAATATGGAGATCCATTAAACCAATTGAATTTTCCATAATTAAATATTTAATTTTCTCTTGTCAAGGCTCATGAAATAAGTGTAGCCTTTCGTAGAATTTGGTGCTCGTACATAATACAGCTTGGAGGAGGAGCCGGCTAGCATGAACTCGTTTCTGTCTGGATTTGTGCTCTGATTGATTGTAGCGTTGAAGGTACGAGAGGAGTTGAGAATTAAATATCTTATGAAGCAGTACTCGGCCTACCGCTCAGCAGCTACTTATTGTGTATTCTCTATTGTAGCAGGTCGTGCAGAGTAGAAATAAATATCGACGCTGTCACAATGTGATACACATTGGGTTGATACCGATTGTGTTCACTATGGCTGAGGGAAGGTACCAAAATCTTCACATTGCATCTTGTCAGGTGGCAGCTCTATCCTCGAGCCACCCCCTCCCCGTATATCTATAATTGCTAACTCGGATGCTAATCTATAAGTCATATAACTAATGGTGAAATTCTATATGGTGGCCTGGTGTTTGCCGGAAATCTAAGCTGGTCTGGTGGCGCAGAAGCTAATTGGATAATCCAAACAACTCGTGTGCAGTCTGAGGTTTTGAGTTTTTCCACGTGGTGCAGCCTAATCTCTACTCATGTTATAAGCACCAAAAATCTTAACCTAATCTCGCTCATAACGCGCTTACATACAGCCCAAAGACCGCTCCCTCACCAACCCAGCTCCAGAGCCAGCTTAAGCCACTGAAACCGTAACGCCCACCAACGCAGTGAGTGTCTCCCCACCACCCCAAGGCGCCTTAGTCTTCGTTGTCCACGTAAATAGCCCACAACCTCGTCGCCCCCGCAACAACCCACATAGCTCGCTGATCTCTCATCAAAACATCCGAGTACATCGCCGATAGGATCTTTCTGTCACCACGCAAATTTAGGGTTGCTAGTCCCCAATTTTTTCTGCATAATCGGAAAAATTAGGGAAATTTCCAATTGAATTGCTGGCGAATTGGTCTTCGGATTATATTCCGTGATTTGGGGCTGGGTAATTGTTCCTCATAAACGGATTAAATTCGGAATTGCTCCTTCGATTAAATTCGAATTCTAAATATCGCACAACAATTCCTCTTGAATTTAAATTCATAATTGCTGTGATTGTTGTTTGATTTAACGTGGATTCTTAAATTTGTGGGCTGATAACCACTAGCGATTATAAATAAGCGGAATGTAGTTTGGCTTGGCGATCTTTGGAGATTTGGGATTGAAGATTAGGGATTAGGTGGGTGGTGGTAGTGTGGGGCGTGGGTTGGGTTGCTAGGTGAGAGTGGTGGGTTGGTCGGGGTGAGGTAGACGCTGCTTGGGTGATTGGACTTCGTGGTGGGTTAGGTGAGGTGGTGAGGTGATTAGCCAAGATTAAAACGTGGAAAACCGAAACCTCGAGGCCACGACTATAAAAATTGGATAAACAAAACCTTAGGCCACGCGATAGAGATGAGCAGAAACCTCGAGGCCAACTTGGTGATGGAGATTACTGAAAATATAGGTATGCCATCAACGGTACCGGCAAAATAGAGGCACTATATAGAACCCTAAACCAATCATTTCATTTAGAGTTGGGATCGTCGGGAATTTCTTTTTACAGGAAATCCTTTTGGTCCAATGTCAGATGAGCAAGCCGGGGTTGTGGGGCAGGTTAATGGCAAAGAATGTCTTGAATTTGATAAATCATTATGGGGCTTTTCCCTTTTTAACTGTAACTAGTGTACTTTTGATTTCGAAACAGATGATAGTATTTCTAATTTTCTTTGCTTGGAATTATATTGGGTAGATGTTTAGATGGAGCGGTCCCTAGTCAATGTTTGATGTCACTGCCTGGAGTATAATTGCTTTGCATTGTTGTTTTTAAAGGTATGTGATTAAGACATTTTCTAATCATGTCAGTTAAAGTGCTGCCTCCATAAATTGTTTTTTGTGATAGTGCATTATATTGTTTGCTTTAAGTCGCTTGAGGAACAAACTACACAAGTTATCTTGAGAATTGGACATTTGGTGTGCAAAAATTATGAGAAAGACCCTGACGTTGGGCTTTCATAAGAAACATCAGTACTCGGATGATAAGGAATGTTAATGCAATTGCCAAATCATCTATGAGGATATAGTTTTCCTGTCACATTGAAACTTACAATGCAAGTTTTTTTACGGGGTAGGTTTTATGTTGCCTTTCTTATTTTTAAATGTGTGGCGTCCTCCACTGTAGCAGACCTGTTGAAATCAGCATTCCTTGTTTTCGTCACTTGGCTACATGTATGACTTGGTTTGTTAACGCTTTTTTCAGACTGAATCGGAAGTAATAGTATCCAGACTTTCTATCCCTCGTGACAAATTTTGAGCTGCAATATCTGAGGCTGCAACTTCATTATGCTTGCATTATTGCACGTAACTTGATAAAAGGAGCATGGTATGATGCTAGAAAATAGTGCTTCGTGGTCTGTATGATACATTCTAAAACCAGGCTTTGTTCATTTCTATCTAAAAAGATTGAAGGTGTGACATTAGGTCCTTGAGGTTTTTGTAATGGTGGAAAGAATGATGACTTTCTAAACTACATCATTGATGTCATGCAGGGTTAAGCGACTAAAGAATGGGTTGAGTCTCAGATCCTCAATTGTAAAAGAATGTAATTGGGGCTCTTGGTGATGACAGAACTGATACGGAGATGAGGTAGAGAAAGAAGCAAATTGTCCAAGCGTATGTTAACATTGTGGCTGGAGCATGTTTATCTCTTGGTAAGTTAGGTTTGTGATCTTGTATGAATTTTGAATGAGTTCAACAGGTGTTGCATTCTTTTATCACCTCACTTTTTGGCAGTGCTATAATTAATAAATATTATACTTTTTTTTAAGTCTTTCTACTTGCTTTCACATGTAATTTCATGCACATTATCAACACTTAGTACTTTAATGTTCCACCAGACTATACTTTGGCTTTTAGGTCTAAGTCAAACTGTAGCCTTCTCTTTGTGTTTGGCTTTACTGTAGTCTGTCTCTGCTATTGCCTCTTGATTTTTTGAACTATAATGTTTGTTTACCTTTTCTAAT
>SNQN01004097.1:27036-37308 GCA_008642245.1 Bassia scoparia
TCTAGGGGAGAAGCAAACTTTTGTGGGATGATGTAATTTTTTTGCATCTCAAGTTAATCATAAACCAATGTTTGAGCATTATAATGGTGCATACATTTGAGATTCATAGAACACTTCTAGATGAGGCCCTTTTGTGGGTCCTTTTCTTGGGTTGCGATTGTTGGAGATTTTGCTTTTGTAGATAAGAGAAGCCGATATGGAGAGCATGTGCCTGAATGGCACAATTTGTATCTAAAAAGTTGCTTATACAACAGACAATGTTTTTAAGTCTATTGTGTCTCTTTTGTTTCTCGATTGGATACCGTAAGCTATTGCTTCTAGAAGTATAGGTAGCCCATTAAAGAAAATGCATCTTGTGGAATATGGAGATACCATTAACAATAATTCCATAATTAATTATATTTCTTTCATGCTGAATAGTCGTAGAATGTGTTGGTGGATGAAGTTGTGGCTTGAAACGAGCCGTGGCTAAAGCATAACATAGCTGTTTCTACTGGGAATGTTTGAACTCCTTGGATTTGAATTGTGACGAGCTATGATGCGAAATACTACAAGGAGTTATATTGGATAGGCACTACGTCACTAATGATAAACTTGACATGATATCGTAAGGAACATTAGCTCCTTCACATCAGCCGTACCTTGTAATTCTACCATTTGCAGCAGTACAAACGTGCAGTCAGAGAGAATCAAATTCGTGCTTAGTCTATGAGGCTAGCACTGAGTTGATAAGATTGTTGCTTTACATTGACTCAACAATTGTGACTGCCGAGAAAAGGTCGTAACATGCACATATTGTCAGTAACTCTGATCCGACTACAGTCATGCTATTCCATGCACACATCCGCCCCACTCTCCAGGACCGGAATATTAACCTTCTCTGATCGTACTCTAAGTAGAGTAGTGCTTAATATAGCTACTACCTAAGTCAGTACCAGTAACTATAAGTAAAGAGAGAGGATAAAATACAATAGGATCACTGGATGGTACATCTGGGTGTATTGTTATCCCGTCAAATTGACATAGACATATCCTGTTGCATTCTCCCGGTCAGCAGACCAACCGACTGAACAATATGTTTACTCATCTCACACCATTGGACCTCGAAAGGATTGGTTTGGGTTTTCCACTTGCGCTGTAAAAGATGTACTACATGGTAACTAACCACATCCGCACATTCTCCAAACCTAAAATGGGACATTCACCTCTGCACCACTTACATGGCTACTCCTTAGAGCTCGCCCACCTAAATCTCCCACATACTCAGCAAGCTGTGCCAGTCCCGTAACGCTGTAAATATTTGCCGGTCGAACCCGTAGCCATCGGCAGAAGCTAGATGTGATCTCTCATACCATCACCACACACACATCGTGCCGGCGCTTGCCACGCGCCCATTACCTTGCGTCAGCCCTCCCATTCACCACACTCTGCTCTCTGCGCATCGCACATGAGGCACCATATGCGAGGTCGATTATGTCTCTTGCGTCCACCTACCAATTTAGATCGTGCTTCCCCCGAATTTTCCGAATACAATTCGGACAGGTATATCAATTAGGGTTCTTTTCCAATTCGCAACTGTCTAGCGAGAATGGTGCTATTACGATTACAATGTCGATTGGCTGGGAATTAGTTCCCTCATCGATCTAAATCGAACTCTCCTCTTCGACTTACAAATACCCACCTCATTTCCTAACACCACGTAAGGTCATTACCACCAATGACACTGTCTACCATCAGCCCCGATTCCGAACACCTCAAAACCTCTACCTCTCTTTCGCATTACAATCTCAATCAACTTGCCTCGTGCAAATTGTCTCAGTTTCCGCTCTTCACTCGATATCTACCATGCCTATCTCTACACATTAATCTCGCCATACATACCATTATAAGTCTGAATTAGTTCCCCATGAATTCTATAGCTCAACAAGTTACGCCAATGCAATACATCGCTTAAAGGTCGTTAGGTTAGGAAATTGGGTAGTCGGCAGCAAAATTGGAGGAGATTTCCACGTTAAATCCGAGAAAAAATACATATTGCACAGGCAGATGGATTACTCAAGAAGAAGGAGTAACCGTATGAGTGAAAACAAGAGATGAACAAAAAAACGGGAAGTGGGTAGGTGGAATTAGGCTGGCGAGTGGTTGGGTTGAGGTTGGAGAGTGGTGGGTTGGTCGGGGTGAGGTAGACGAGCTCGCTGTGGGTGATTGGACTTCGTTGGGTTAGGTGAGGTGCGGTGGGTGATTAGCGAAAGATTAAACCACAGTGGAAAACGAAACTCGGAACAAGAGAGAGAAGCCTTCGACACACATCCCTAAAGGCTGTTGGTACTGTAGTCGGAAGAGCTCCCACCGTTAACCGCGATTGCCCTCGGGCCGGCCTACACCCCTTTGCCGGGCGTTCTTATTTACACCACTGCTAACGCCCGGGGGCCGCGCGGCGCCCCCGCTACGCTGGGCGGAAGAAAGAAACGGATCCACAGGCCTATCGACCGCAACCTGTGTTGAGACGGCACCAGGCCGCTCTCCGGAAAACCAGCGGTTCCCTGTCGCGAATGCACCCACCAACTTGGCGACCCGTCGCGGAGGCAACCTCCCGCCACAGAACGGGCTGTGTCCTCCGTGCCGGTTCTCAGGCCCGAGGGCTCACGCATGGGTTGTAGCTCCTTCTTTCGAATCCGGCACGACGCCGTCTACGTTGAGGCGACAGTCGAGGGAGCGCACCCTATGCCGCGCCAGCACTCTGGCCAGACAGGTACCATTAGGCCGTCCGGATCGACAAATAAGGCCCCTCTGGACTGCTGGCGGAGGCAAGCCCCGCGCTCGGCCCGGGCCCGTCAGTTCCACAGCTCCGGGACCCGCAATTGCCCACGAGACAGCCGAGAGCGAGTACGCGAGGCGCGCAAGGTCGGTCTCCTTTGAGCGTAGGGTGGGCATTCGCACAGCCCTCTACTCCACTCGAGCGTGACCCCACAGAGTTGCGTATATTAATCTATAGGATAAACAACAACCTCTTAGGCCAGCGTAGGAATGAGCAAAACCTCTGAGGCCACTTGCGGCCGCGGTGACTGCCGCTTTGCTGGTTATGAGAAATAGGGTTATTACTGCCATCACCGTACGGGGAACAGGGCCTGTAGTCCGAAATACCTGGCGACGGTACCCCTGAGGATGCTTAGATGACTGGCTCGTCCTGCTGTATCAATAGCCCGGTTCTAACCTCGGACTCCCGGTATTCTACTCATATTAGAGATATCCCTTAATAACCTTATACCGAAATCATTTACCCATGCATTGTCCTGCGACAAAAAATCTCCTTGCGTGATATCTTCACGCGGGTGCTTACCGCATCGAAGAATACCGACAATACTAGGGCGTCCCCGCAAACTGGAGCTGAAGGCCATAAATATAGAAAATTATCCTAAACACCCAAATCCATTCTCAATTGAGAGGATTCCCGTCTAGATCGTGATACTCTTTTAGCGAGAGAAATACGATGTCCGGCGTTTGGTATTCCAAGCGCCTTCCTAAAAGACAGCGATCCCTCGTCCAAATGTCGGGTGCCCTATAGATAGCAGCAAGGGACCTGTATTGTGGCGTGGAGGTGTGACGTCCATAGCATTATGTGGTGAGGACATGACCGGCTAGGGGGGACCACCTCCGCAGACAGGTTGAACCCTGTGTAAGAGTTGACTGCTAAATGGTTGCTAATTGGACTGTTGTATTTGGTACGACGACCGGGGGGGTGGATGATCCATCGGCCCGGGAAACCTGAGGACGAGCCATGATAGTTGGCGTCGAGTAACATCACATGTGATGGAATCAAGGAGCAACATCTAAGGGAGCTGTCTAACGTAAGTTACAGGATGGAATCGTGCAGACCATGCAACACAAACAATTGACACAACTTAATTTATTTCATTAAAACGTTGTGGTGGTAAAGTTATGTGCAATTAAATATTTTAATCCTATTTGCAGAATATCGTGTGTTATATATTATGGATACCAAAGTAATGATTTCGTGGTGATTTTTATTCGTGATTCATTTGATATCTTATGAGTTCGCGTTGTGGAAATTTTCAGCTCACATTGCTCGCCCTAGTTTGTAAATCCATGTGCATTGTGGTGTAGCATTTCCGTGTTTTGACTTCACAACGTCATATCCGAGTACCGAATATTGATATAGGTTAGAACTAAGCCTGCGTTATGACATCCTCAGTACTAATTGAAATCAAATTCGAGCTCTTCAGACTTGCCCATAATAGGTTTGTTACATCAGTTTGGTCACAGGGTACATACAAACAACTAACTTATGGGAAAAAAATAGAAGGAGCGCCTTGTTGAAACCTGAAATAGTCTGAACTATCATAACTGAACAAATGTATAAAAAATAGTGTATTATGATCCCCTAGAGAAAACAAAACTTAAAAAACACGTTTTACTTCTCTAAGAAGTTATCGGTCATTTCGTCTAGTCAAACCTTGTATTCGCACTACTTGTCAAAGGTGATTGCGTTATAAGGTTGGGAATTAAATCTTGCTCCTGTCCTAACGCTTACTGATAAACCGCAGAGAATGTTGAGCGAAGTTTTGAGACAGTGGCCGGTCCGACACGAGTTAATGATTCTTACGGTAATTTAACTGAATGGCATGGATAGAACGATCGTACGCGCACTGATCCTACTCCTACAATGTGATAATGATAATGCATCCCTCTTTAGCCTGCCAAACTTAATGCGCAATTGCTTGCCGCTAGTGGCGTGAAAGTTATCACATAAAAGAATATTAGGCGCTCAAACGGGACGTAGAATAATGCGGAGAATGTTAGGACCAGTTCTGCACATATCAAACGCCGCATATGCAGAAAATCGCACCTTCGGAGGATACAAGACGTGGTTGCGTTCTTAGTCATATGGTTTTTGCTCAAGGGATATTTAAATTATCTGACATGCGTGGAACTTTCATACGTTTCATTGATGCGGTGAACGGTTAGTAAACTGAATTGGAGATTAAGAGTTGGTTAATCATTTTATGCAATTCCCGATGCTACGTTCACTGGTGGATGTATACATTGAGCTTGGTTACACTTTGAAATTAAGAGTAAGTGTAATGCATGTTAATTGATTAGAATGTCGAATAAGAACGCCGTTTTCAAAATATTTTATGCAGATGAGGATTTTTTGTTTTCCTCAATCCAGCTAGCCAACTCAACCTATCTTTCGATTCCGACACAAGGTTAGCGGATTGTCTCCAGAGTTGTTGTTCTCAAACATTGCTGAACTTTTATCTTGGAACCAAATGTGAATGATCTCAAAATGCAATACACACTCCAAAAGACAATAAGGGTTAAAAGAAGGATCTGAAGGTGGGTCCCTTACAACAGCTTCTCAAAAAGAAAATCCAAAGTAAGATGGAGTATTCAATCCAGTTCCATATATGTATAAATATTGCGAATATGGATTCCACTTTCAACTAGAGACATATATTTTTGGCAACTTTTGATTTAAATATGGTTTACACGGTGTGGTATTTTAATTTTTATGTATTTAAAAATATGTTTTTCTAACGATAGACCTTACGATTTAATACAGGGTGTTAGTTCATCCTAAATAGATTCTTCAAAGTACACAAGCCAGGGTTGAGGGTTAGATTCCTACCTGCAAACATCTTATGGAGAAAGTGCTACAAATTTATCTAAACTTGGTTGATCATTTCTGAGTCTAAAGAAAATAACCCAGCCTAGTAAATAGTACCAAGAGATTACTTTAAAAATAGAGTATCAACTGTATTGATGGGCGGTATATTGATAGTTTCGGTGATTTTAATGTTTATATTGTGTTGTAATCTGTAGTTACGTTTCTTATTAGCTGTAATTGTAGTTTAGATGTTTCTGATAAATGTACTTTTCGCAGCAGGACTAATTTCTATGTTTTGGTATTCTCTCGTTAAGTCCCGTAGCATGTTATGTTTCGTTCGAACTCGTTGCGTTCCGATTTACTTGCGCATCAAACTATAGTGACCCGGCTGTGCCACCCCAAGAATTAAGACAGCTTTATTCTACCAGGATTATGAATAACTGACTGACTCCACCTATCTCGAGGTTTCATTATTGAATGTTCTCAACTCGATGTCCATTTGTCAGTCGCGATATCCGCGGAAGCTGGAATGAGAAACACATTCGAGATGCATGCTATCTCAAAAGGCCTTTTTCTCCACTAAATTATTGTTTAAAGCTAACTGATGACATGAAGAACTTCAAGTACTCATGGCTCAAACTAAATAGTGCATCAATGAGAAAATTTAATACCAGTAAAAATTGCAAAGTCTGAGGATGTGCAGATCCTTCAAAGAGAAGACCAAGAGACATAAGTGCCGCTGACTGTAAAAGAAATGCGAAAAGAAGAACAACATATGAGAAGAAAGAAAATTAAGTCCTCCAAAGAGATAATGCAGCCATAAAAAAAWTTTCGCAATCACAGAACTAGTTCTATACTTCTATGCCTAATACTCATTTGTCATAATAATATATACAGAGAACAATATTGAGGCATATGTCTGTAATGTGATCGACAATGCTAACAAGAAATAACACATCTATAAAGCTGGTCTCACAATGTCCCAAATAAGAAAATTCTCCTTTTGTTACATATGAACAACCTCACATGTTATCTTTCAATGATATGAAAGAGGCAAATAGCAAAAAGATTATATAATTGAATGAGATCACTTCATCATGTTCATAACATACATTAATATTCCAAAGTTATGGGTCCATTAATAATAAATTACAAGAACATCARTGATAAAATATGAATGGGAAAAAGAAACAAGAACCCAGTTAGAGGGAACAGTTGAAGGAACAACTACCTGTAACACTGTTGGAACTTCAAGCTCTGGAAAGGAAGATGGATGACGAGCAGGTAAATGAACATAGAAGGACTGGAAGAAACAAGAAGAGAGAACAGCCATAGCTCAGTAAGAATGATTATGATAATTACAGGAATGATAAACAGAACTGCATCCATTCTAATCTCAACCTTGACAAAATGCACACGAAGTTGTATCGTATATTCGTATGTCTACCCAGATTCTACTGGGAATTTTTATATATGTTAGGGTGAGAATCCCATTAGAACACTCTTAATATGAGAACCCTGAATATGTAGTACATTTTTTTAGGACATGGCATGTATGGATGTTGAACATAAGCCTAGTCAGACGTTGAACACAAATAGCCAACTGTCCTCTAGGCTGTTGAACATAAGGAAATCAAATGCTCTCAAACACAAGTCATCTATGCCAAAAGAAAGTTACAGAGGTTCACCACACAAAATCCACTAAAGTTTTTTCAGGAACTTAAGTGCATGTGTTTGGAGGCAAGAGAACAATAAACTGAGGTTCTTATATAATCAGGTTAGTGGCATCAAACCTTGCACTTTCAAGTCATCTTATTGAGGCATTTGATTGTTGTGGGGTAGTTTTTCAATTAGTTTAGTTTTGCTTTTTGTAGAAGAGAACTATGGATCACTGTTTTCATTTGCCATCAGAAGGGCAAAATAAGCATACACAACAACTTAACAAGAGTCCAAATTGTATCACTCGTCAATTAAAATGCAACACCTTCGACATTGTTGGCTCCATACTACCCCTGTATGATGCTGCAAGACCAAGCATTAACCCGACAGTTGTGCTTTCATGTTCCTAAAAGAAGCAAAAACAGTTGGTTAAAAACATTGTATTGGGGTCCGTGAATCTTTCTTGTACATTCACTGCAACAAAACAAAGCAATCAACACCACAGTCCACAGGTTCATAAGTTGGGACATTGATTGTTGACAACTGGCCACTGAATTGGGTGTGACTGACCTAGTTATAGTAAGACATAGCAATTGGCATTTCAATAAGATATGAATGAACAGGTTTTAGCAAGATCTACAGCATCTACTAAACACATTTTAATATTATGTGAATATGTACAGCTTAATTATTAAATAAAAACATTCACAATTAGTCAATTTTCAACTGTCCATTTATACTAACTTTCATGAAATATCTTCCATAAGTCCAATACCTGTCTCTTATACACATCTAGATGTGTATAAGAGACAACTCTTAATATGAGAACCCTGAATATGTAGTACATTTTTTTAGGACATGGCATGTATGGATGTTGAACATAAGCCTAGTCAGACGTTGAACACAAATAGCCAACTGTCCTCTAGGCTGTTGAACATAAGGAAATCAAATGCTCTCAAACACAAGTCATCTATGCCAAAAGAAAGTTACAGAGGTTCACCACACAAAATCCACTAAAGTTTTTTCAGGAACTTAAGTGCATGTGTTTGGAGGCAAGAGAACAATAAACTGAGGTTCTTTTATAATCAGGTTAGTGGCATCAAACCTTGCACTTTCAAGTCATCTTATTGAGGCATTTGATTGTTGTGGGGTAGTTTTTCAATTAGTTTTAGTTTTGCTTTTTGTAGAAGAGAACTATGGATCACTGTTTTCATTTGCCATCAGAAGGGCAAAATAAGCATACACAACAACTTAACAAGAGTCCAAATTGTATCACTCGTCAATTAAAATGCAACACCTTCGACATTGTTGGCTCCATACTACCCCTGTATGATGCTGCAAGACCAAGCATTAACCCGACAGTTGTGCTTTCATGTTCCTAAAAGAAGCAAAAACAGTTGGTTAAAAACATTGTATTGGGGTCCGTGAATCTTTCTTGTACATTCACTGCAACAAAACAAAGCAATCAACACCACAGTCCACAGGTTCATAAGTTGGGACATTGATTGTTGACAACTGGCCACTGAATTGGGTGTGACTGACCTAGTTATAGTAAGACATAGCAATTGGCATTTCAATAAGATATGAATGAACAGGTTTTAGCAAGATCTACAGCATCTACTAAACACATTTTAATATTATGTGAATATGTACAGCTTAATTATTAAATAAAAACATTCACAATTAGTCAATTTTCAACTGTCCATTTATACTAACTTTCATGAAATATCTTCCATAAGTCCAATACACTGCTAAAATATTCTCGAGCTCATACCCTCACTAAAAAAATTTAAATGTCCCTCCCTTTTTCTCACTGGTGCAAAAATAAGCAAGGTCAAGTCACTAGTTATACGCATGAAAGCATGATTGGAAAGCCTCTTCAGGCAAACAAGATGAGATTCCTCAAAAAAATCATAATTCCACTAAAGGACATAACGTGACTAGACAAAACTAGACAATATTACCATATCACATCTCAGATGGTGTTTAGTTGAYTAAGTGTTTGGCTGATAAAAGTAGAGTTTTCTGTTTCGAAAAAGTAGAAGAAATATAAGTATACCACAATGGGTAATATTCACTTGATCCTCATTCTGTTGCGACATACATTGGTGCCAAGTTGCCAACCATTTTTTTCAACAAACATATCACGGAAATACATATTTGCATCATGACAATTAACTCTCAGACATAAAAAAATCTAAGATATGTACGACAGTCTGATTAACTCTCCTTTCTCCCTTGTCATTAAGGGTAATAACGATATGTGCACAAATCCACTAAGGGGCCAATGTTAGGAGGAGGGAAACTCCCTGCAAAAGGGGAGCCAGTGCGCTCAAAGACTCAGAGTCCAAAAATTATCCAAAATTCCCAGACCTACTGAATGCTCATATAGAGGTGAGGTTCACACTAATTTCTTGGACGCTCAACTATACCTGAAACCTAACACCAAATTTAAGGTCATTCAAGTGGTGGAATTTCAAAGATCTCATCTTATGAACTACTGACATAACAAAACAAGAAATAACTAAAGTACAGGTTTCATCATTTCAACAGAACACCCATTGGTGAAAACAAACAATTAAGCTAATATTTTTATTCATCAAACATACAGTGGCATTCGCCTGGAGCAGCAACTCATCGTCCAGGCAAAATAACTTGGTACAGTGAGTGCCTGCACAACAAACAATTGAAATTTCATAAACAAGAACTGACAATTTATAAAGGATACAAAAATAAAAAGCGATGCAAAAATTTGCGGTTGGCTATCCCTTCATCCTTCATTGATCCTCACCATATTGCATATATATACATAAATCTCTGTTTAAAAATAAAAAAATACTCCCTCCATATTTTTTAGTCGTTCCATTTTCCATTTTGGGATGTTTCCAAATAGTTGTTCCAAATCAATCTAAAAATAACATTTTTACTTTTTTACCTATTTTATTGCTCTACATTAATGATTACTCTTATTCTCAAGAAGTCAA
>SNQN01004098.1:13431-31697 GCA_008642245.1 Bassia scoparia
GTGTGTGGCTGTTAATTTCGAGCAAAAATTTCCTGCCTTCTGTGATGGCTTAATAGTCTCTGAGCGTCAAAGACTCTCATAAGGGAAAGAGAATGATCAGCAGTTCATAAGAGACTCCTTATTAAGCTTTGATTAGATTTCTAAGTCCTTGTCAAAGAACTTGGATCACAATTTAGCTCAAATAAGTGGTCTGTTATATATGGCGGGAAAGTTAAGTTTGTAACAGAAGTTAGTTGTGTACTTTGTTGCTTCTGATCGTAGATGTTCTGTTCGAATGGCCATAGCTAATAATATATGGCTTATGGTTAGTTTTCCAGATTATCTGAAATTAATACACAAAACTTTTCTCCTTCTCATACCTTCATTTTTCTCTCTCTTCTCCCTCTCTCTTTCTCTCTTCGCTTCTTTCTCATCTCCTACATTAACTGTTATACCTCACACATCGTTACAGTTGATGCTCTGTTTGCATTTGCTCAATTGGCATGGAAATCAGGTTTGGTCTCTGATCACCTGCTCAACAAGTACCTTATGGAAAAAATCTGTTCTATTCTTTAACAAATTTAAATTACATTCACAACCTATAATGTCAATATAATCTTTATTCTCAACAGTTAGGTTAATCGCACAACACACTCTCATACATGGTTCATCCTTGTTTGGCTTGCACTTCGAGCGATCCAATAATGCGATTCCCCTTACAATACTCTACATATTTATATTGCGGTCAAAATACCAAGACCATTACTATATAGTATCAAAATTATTATATTTAAATTAGTTTATTCTTACTCACCATATATAAACAAATAATCATACCGCAGAGATAATTATAAATGGAAACTCAAGAAGAATGGCAGTATTTCACATATTTATTTCTAATTATGGTTACCACTGCTAACAAAATCGTGCGTATATATTGAATAATACGTACCCTTCACAATTAAGGATTGTGGCTTAATTTGTTTCTTTTGTTAAGCAGCTTTTGTACAAGAAGGAGAAGATCCATTTGATGGATAAATTGAATGGTCATGGACGATCGGGTTATCGTTTCTTCTGGTGGAGGATCCGGAGTAGCATGAAATGCGAGAACACCACTACAAGAATTTTGATTCATTCTTCGCTTAATTTCTGCATAAAAATAAAACATAAATTGTTATACATTTTTTTACTCGATATCGTTAAAAATATCATACTTTCAATAATATTATATTAACGAAACCTAACCCAACTTCCATACCTGATCCTCCGAATCCGGATTCACCCTAATAGGGTGAACCGAGATGGTACAGACAAAAAATATATAAAAATATTATACAAATATCATTTGGCTGAATTTGATTTACCCTACAATAAATCGATTTGAATTTTCTCATCCCATATAAGTTATTGTATATAGCGTGCAAATGTGTCAATTTGAAGGAACCTTAACTAGTTTTACAATAATTCTATTTAATTTTGACGTACATCTACCATTTTGGCTTAACTTAAAATTCTCTATGTCCCTTTTTTTGAAATTATGTAGGTGAGCATTTACATGTAAAGATATTATTATCTATTAACTTAAATAATTAACTTTTTTTTTTATCAACTCTTAAATTTTACTTTTAATCTCACCATTCTTTAGTTTTGCGCAATTTTATTTTCGTTTCTCTTTATTTTTTCCCTTTTGACAGACACTTCCTCTCCTATTATTAGCTATTTTTTTATTTCTCTCGTATTAATTATATATTATTATTAAATTTCTCATGAAACAGTAAATGCACCTAACATTAAAATCGGGAAGTAATTTGTGTTCAAATTAATTTTAGCCTAATTTATCTGGTCATAATTTTTCCTAGTTAAAACTTGATTAATTTTTCTTTTCTAATTTGATATGATTATTGTGTTGATGTGATTATTGATGTTGATGATATAGAAGATTAAACCAACAAGAGTATTAATTCATTTAAATAGTAAATGCAGGATACTGACCTTTTCGTCAAGTATGCTCAAAATTACCATTCTTTCCATACATTTTGATTGGTGAGACTGCGCTGTGTTGAAACTATTATTAGTAACCAATCACACGTACTTAGTAAATAATAACAATAAACAATATTGGATGCATGATTTACGTTTTGTATGTTTTCTTTCACTCTCCGGAGGCTATTGTGATCAAATTGCAAATAATTTAAAAAATCATACTACTCCTTATAATTACTTCTACTATTGCAAGTTTCGGAGAATATTAATAAGAGTGCATGTTTTAATTGAAAGTTGTAATTGGTATAATATTTAAAGAAATTTTGTGAATAATCCACCATTTCTTCACTTTTTGTTAACAACCCCACGACTTTTTTTTTTTTAATTAACACCCATGCTTTGCTCCGTTATTGAAATTACCCAATTCCATTTTTCGCGTTAACTTTTAAACAGAAAGCATGAAAAGAGTGAGTCCCCACCACCTTGACCACCCTTTTCCACCTTCGACCAATACCCACCACCATCAACACCCAATCACCCACTAGATGCTTTTCGACCATTACACCCCAAATTTTCGAACTAAATAAACAATCACCCGAAAACGCCATATGCTTGCGTGGAATTATTGATAGCTTGATTTTTTGAAGCAATCACATGAGCATGGCAATTGGTAATGGAAATCAGCACCCCCTCATATACGAGCCTGAGAAATCAGAACAACGCCCAAATCTGACGAAAAATCTGACCAGAACACCAATTCGAATGATACTCAAGAGCCAAAGCAAGGTCTCAATTTATGTGAGTAATTGAGCAATTTCGTGGCTTAAAAGAACCTGAGAAAACCCAAATTGACTAAGAAAATTCACAAAACACAATCCCAAAACCCAAAAATTTCGAACTAAAATCACCCCCAAAACCCTAAATTTCGTAAGTAAACTGAAAATTTGGGTTAAAAACAATAAGAAAAGAAATTTGGTGATTCATGTGAGGAATTTTGAGTGTTTGGGTGAAATTTATGAGAAATGAGAGTGAAATTTGAGGAATGTGAGGGAGGTTGAGGAAAGAGATGAAAGAGGAGTCAAAGGAGGGATCGAAGAAATAGAAAAGAAGTGAGGGGGAGAATAGTAATTTCACAAAATCTGTTAAAAAAATAACGGAAAAATGGATTTGGGGTATTTCATAACGGAAGTAAAGTCATGGGGGTTTAATTAAAAAAATGTTGTGGGGGTTATTAACAAAAAGTACAAAAGTGGTGGGGGTTATTCACAAATTTCCATATTTAAAATGGATGAAAGGGTAATTGATTAAGGGGTTTTTTTTTTTAAATTTGAGGCATGTTATTAAATGTTTAATTGGAGCTACATGCTTAAAATAAATAGAAAAGATGCTTATTATTTGAAAAAATAAAAACAAAGGGAGTAAGTTATTAACCTTCCTAAATGCAGCAAGTATACACTAATTAAGTTATCAATTAATGAGAAATTTTAATTAAATCATAAAAAGGGTTATTTAGGCACATAAATTCATAAATTTTTAGAATTTCATTAAAGTTAAAATTAACCATTCAAGTGGACATCGCATCCCCTTCCTTTGCGTAATGGAGAATTGATTGTATAAAAAATTCTTGAAAGTTTTATCTTGAACTCAGAAAATGGTAGACTAACAAAGGGCATTATTTAGCTTCCTGAATGTGTTTTTTTAATAAAATTAAATTAATTTATGATAACTCTCCATAGTCCATGCAATTCTTATTTCCTACCATTTTTTGATTTTCTTACTACTTGTACTCCGTATATAATCCATTTTTACGCACAACAGAAAAATGAATCATACAACTCGTATATTGAATTAAATTAGGGGTATAAAAATAAATATTTAATAATAACACATTTAAAGAATGTATATCTTACCGAATATTGTAATGGTAATCTATTTTACTGCAAATAAAGACAACTTACTATAATAAAACTTTAACGATTTTCGTGATATATAATAGTATTTTGATTGTATAAACATACGTTAAATTTATTATATTTCTGAATCAAAAATGATATTGGCAACTGACTTAACTTAGCGTCATTTGAATTTAGAAATAATTGCAGATGAAAACAGTTACAAGAATCACTAAATTGGAAAATGGTTGCATATAACGAGGTCGATGTGAGTATTAATTTAGGCTTCCTGAATGTGATTTAAAAATGAATTTATTTGAACATGTATAAACATGTACAACAACATACTGCCGTAATAGAAAATGTAAGTCGTTTGAATAAGACATAAAATGAACTGAAGGAATAATAATTTCTTCGGGAATGAAGGGTAGAAAAACAAAAACCTGTGCTTGGTGCATCTAAGTGGTCAAGACTTCAGTTGCACGGCAAAACACGGCGCCTCGGCTTTTGGGGCAAACAGGCCTGGTTCTTGCTCGTACTCTATTGATCCCCATATGATGTGTTTCTTCATAATTTACCTCCATTATCTTTTTAAATTCCTCTGAAACAGCAAACGCATCTCAGGAAACTCACCAATGCTCTGAATCTTTTTTAATTTTGCATTTACTAGTGATTTTATATATCACTCAAGTCCATTAAGATCAATCATGTGACAAATAAAATTAAGGTGTTTTCAGTTCAAAATTAGCCACAATTTCGATAAAATATGCTCTAAGTAACGGAATTACTTAGCAGTAGTATAGCAAAGAGAGTTACATTCTTTTGTTAAGGCCAAGAGTAATTTAGGAATGATTAGCAATATAACATTTGACCATGCATTCTCATTCATAACAATGCTAATATGCTATACTAGGAAACTTCCGTTTTCTATTCTCTTCTTTTCATTTTTTTCTTTTTAATTTTTTGTTTTTCAATTCATTCCTCTATTTTGCACATGTATATATAAGATTGAACATATTCTTCCGATTCTTTTGAATCTTTGATTAATGTTTAGATCACCTTCAATCCGGATAACAGCAATTTCAGACAGTCATTTTCTGATAATTCCACATGGTTGCCTGTCAAACCCATCACTTACTTGTAAAAAGACAGTCCATAATTGAATAACTTGTCCACAAGAACAGATAGTATGAAGTATGAATTGTCGATTCAGCTTTCATCTGTCGCAATCTCCAGAATCCATGGCAAGATTGACAACCATAATTCCGGTAGTAGAAGGATCGATTTCAATGATAAGCGCGACTCTAAAACAGTAACTTTGAATCCAAGTTCATTCCTTAATCATATAGTTTGGGTCATTTCATCAAAATAGTTTGGGCCATATTCAGAAAGGTGCGTGCTGAAGAAGCACCAACAAACTCAGAAATCTAAAACCGTAATAATTTTTTCAAGAATTTATGAATAACTGATGAGAATTTATGTACACAGAACACAAAAAGATGTATTTGCAATCACTTGCAAAGCCATGAGGATCATACATTATGGACAAGAAGAAAGGGGGAAAAAGAGAACAAGTGTAATCATGTCTATCAACAGAAACCCGTATCTGACTCAATCTAGGTTGTGATAACACTCATAATCAATCGGTCCTTCCAGAACACGATCAATAGTCGGCACACCTGGCAATTATCTGACCGTAATCCATCACACCTGTAAGGCAACAGTTTTTTACATCACCAAAACACACAGTGTAAATATTGCTTGTAGCTTCGTTGAGTCCCCGTGGATGAAAAGAAGAGGAGCATCGAGAGCAGATACAGATTCCACACAAGAAACGCATGGTCTGACAAAACAGTGTCCATTAATTTTCACCGGTTGCCGAGCTGGAAATCCCCGAACCTGTAAACAAATATGAAGTTATGTACTTATCGACCATTGTATTCTGTAACCAAGTATATACTGCAAGCGACAGGAACCACCAGAGGGCAATGAGGAATAGATCATGTAAGGGCAAAATTGTGAGTTAAAGGCGTAATATAGTGCGAAGTCGATACTTTTGTTGTAGGCGATTGGTTGGTCCCACTAACAGGATAGACAGAGAGATCCTGGCCCTGTAAATCAAAGACATTCACCTCAACATTTCTACCTACAGGCTCATACTTCTTCAGAGATTAGAGGTAGTCGAGGTAATCAACTCCTTCACTTTCTAAATGATAGTCTTAATTGTTTCGGGTCTATTGAAGCATGTCATCTCATCCGAAACTTTTGGAGATTCCTCTCTTTATCCATGGAATGGGGGCAAGTAAATCAAAAAGATATACCCAGAAAAGTCAAGTAATAGAAATGCAAGTGACAGAAAGGCACGCTTTGATAGAAAAGAGGCACTCATATACTGCTCAATCATCTTGCAATCTTCCCCATCTAAATACAGCGCCCCATGCTCAGGATAGTGCTCTCAAGAGAGACTCAACCAACCTCTTAAGACTATTAGGTTTACCAAAAGAAGCAACATTTTGATCAGTGCTGCGCCTTTTGTTCCTCCTGAAATTGTAATGTGTTTTTCGAACTTCGAGAGATAGGACAGAGCTGCTGGGATGAGTATATATCATGTCACAAACACAAGCACATTAGGTAGAAACTGAAAATATTGCTGCACCAACTGAGTTTGGCAACCAAGATAACCATGAGAATTATCCTGCTTCTGCATTAATATACCTGCCCTTCCGCTCTCTCTTTGTAAGGAGATATCACAGCTAGTGGAGAGCTGAAGAACAAAAGCATAGCAATAGAAGGAGTGTTCACAAAAACCTTCGCAATTCCAATGAGTTCGTGGAACTAAATGATTCCATAAATGTCTGTTGCCAATGGTGTCCGTCCACTCTCACATGATTTCTCTCCAACTGCACTCAGTCAAAGAAAAGACCTCATCCATCCTCATGTCGCTTCTTTCATCCCTAGAATCCTGAACAGCCTTATTAGCTGTATAACAACATCTTAAAAACCACAAAAAAGCAACCCAGCACCTGGCCCTGCCGCCTCCTTATAGCAGCCATCTTGAGTCTCAAGATCAGTCTCTCAACTCCTGCACTGCCCTCAACTCTTCTCATCAGTACATCCAACCGTCTCACGTGACGCTCTACCCCACTAACCTCTTCACGCTTCCCCCAAACACCATCCCCCTTCCCCTTAGCTCCATATACGAGTACTCGCCGTCCTCACCGTCACCAACACAAACCGGCATCCATCTTCGCCAACAACCTGGAATCTCATCCTAACCTAACCAAATCCCACCAAATCCTCTAAAGTTATACAAGTCCAAGGACAATCACACGAACACCTTCCAGGATACTTATGCTGAAATACTACCTAAAGGGAGCTACAACAGCCAGATTCTTCGGCAGCACGACCATGAATCGTAAACACGGCACTCGAAACCTTGCACTGGGCCTCACTGGGTTCCCCCAACCCGTCCTAACCCTATACCACAACCAATCCCTCAAATCCTACTCACACCCTCTATGCACCAAAAACACAATCCAAACCATAAAATAAAATGGACCCAACAACAGTAAAGACCCTTTGAGAATTAGGGTATAGTAGTTTTTAGCAACATATCATCCATTGCAGCAATTCCCACCGTAAATATTAAGTGCAACAACAGCAAACAAAGCGAAATAAGAAATGTGCGGATAAAGGCTGCGAAAAGTACCTCCTTCGACGACAAGGAATTGGGCGGCATCAGCGCCGCAGTGAGGGCGATCTCCTTGAGCGGTGGCCGTGCCAGACGGCGAGGAGCTTGGAGAGGAGAAGAGAAAGGACGGGGATGCGGCGTGGATCGCTGCGGAGCTTGAGGAGGAGGAAGATGCAGGAGGCAAGAAAAGCTCCTAATGGCGGAATGTTGATTAGTATTGGATGTTGCGTACATGTGAACTCGTCGAATGAAGGAAGAGGAGGAGATTGGCGATATGCGCGATTGGGGTGATATTATTGGGGCATTGTTGAATTGGGGGTTTTCCTCCTCCTCTTACGGGAAATTAGGGTTTTTTGATTTGGGGGAGAATAGGGGGATTAGGGATTTAAGTGGTAAGAGTGATGAATCTCGAGATTGGAAGATAGAAGAAGATGACTATTGATGAAGATCCACGGATGACGGTGAAGAGAGGGAGAGAAGTGCAAGGACGATAAGGGATAAGGGTGATTGCCGTCTGTTGTGTGTCCAATTTCGGATTTATACTGTTAGTCTGTTAATTACTTTAATTTGATTTCTATTTTTATCCGTGTTGTTAGTATGTTAACCTTGTTATAGCGTTACTTTGAGAGATGCTTAGTTTAACAAATCAATTTCATTTTTTAACAAAATTAATTTATGATATTATTGGAAAAGTATAAACGTTGTTTTCTTATATTTTATATGCGCTCAACAATGGCACGTATTAAGACAACATATTCATTGATTAAATATTTGATTTATCTTACATATCTCTATTAATTATTGTTACGAATGTTCTTTAAATTAAACATAGTATGTATATATTTTGTATATCCATATTAATTAGGGATGAGCAAAACAGTGGGTAACCGTCCGGTACCGTGGAACCGGTCTGAACGCGGCGGTTCCGGAACCGGAACCGGTTGGATCGGTACGGTTCCGGTTCAAAATGAGGAACGGTGGTGATCGGTTCGGTTCCGGGTAAAAATATTTTGGACCCGGTACCAGTGGGTACTACAGTGGTACTCGGTTCCGGTACCGTGGTATCCGACACCACTGGTTTTATAACCAGTACAAGTAACTGGTTATGGACTTTTGAGTTTATTAAAATACATTTGTTAAGGTAAAAAAAATCCAAATTATATAAACTAAAGAAACTTGAAATACTATTGCATAAAACATTGTGTTTTTGTGACCAAATACACATATACAAGTATGAAATTAGCTAGATATCTTTGCTTTTACTATTTTTATTTTTAAAAAAAATCTAACCGGGTAACCGGTTCCGGAATCGGTTCCGGAACCGGTTCCAGCGGTTCCGGTTTCCAAAATTTTGGAACGGTCCCAACCGGTTCCCGGTATGATTTCAATTATTAGGACCGGTCGGTTCCGGTTCCGGTTCACCCAAAATGACGGGTACCGCGGTCTTGCTCAACCCTACTAATTAATTGCATATTCTATTAATGATTTGCGTGAAATCAAATATTTTATAAGGAATGTTGGTTGCGTTCAGTTCGTCTGAATTTTTCTGATCCTGTTCTGAACTTTTCGATCTAATCTGATCCGACTTGTATTATTATTATTGTTATATTATTATGTATTATTATTATTATTATTATTATTATTATTATTATTATTATTATATAAAAACGTGGTAAGCGTTACAGAGACAAAAAAAGGACAAATGTTCTACAAGAAGTGGAGGGGAGCCGAGATACAAAGGCCCCACTCCTCTAAGCAATAGCGAAGCCTATCCGACAAAAAAGATAAAAAAGATATTATTATTATTATTATTATTATTATTATTATTATTATTATTATTATTATTTATTATTATTATTATTATTATTAATTAATTATATATTAGTTATATTTAGAACACCAAAAACGTGGTAAGCGTTACAAGCAACAAAAGGACATGTGTCTACAAGAAGTTGGAGGGGACCGAGATACAATTGGGCCCCCACTCCTCTAGCAATAGAGAATGCCTATTCCGACTGAAGATGTGAGCAGCTGCACGTGCCCAATGTCCTGGGCCTTGGAGAACGTCTGATCCGCTTCAGAAGCGCAACAGCTCCCTTATCTAATTCCCAAAGAAGAGAAGGAAAAAGGAAGGAAACCATATCCAATGGTCCTACAACGCGCCAAATACTTCTCCCGCTTCCGCTGAGCTTGCTACCTGACACCATACGACCAGGAAACGAAGTCAGTACAACACCAGATTGCGTCAAAGGAGAAGAACCCGTCAGACAACACACACATCCAAGCCGTCATCCCAAGAATAGAGCAAAACATCCCGGTCGAAGAAGCCCCGTCGATTCCATCAGTCAACCCAACATTACCTCCTTACGAGCAGTAATCCCAGATCGATAACAATGTCAAGAAGAGTATCGCGGACAACTTGTGACGGTGCTTGATACCATCAACCCCGAGCAGGAAACAGCGTGATCCCCAAAAATATCTCCATCAAAAACCCGCGCAAGCAGAACAAGGAGCCGAAAGGAGATAAAGGAACACCCAACGATAAGAAAAGAACAGAACGATAGTCTTACGTTCATAGTCTGGCCCAACAAGAAATCGGAACCAAATTATATTGAACGGAGAACTACCATTTTCTTTTGTGTATATTTTGTTGATTCATGTCCCTCGGCTGTATTGCAGACTAGATCCGTGCTCAAGCAGAGCATGATCTCCCTGTTGAGATTTCCACAAGTTTCGAACGCGAACCTGACAGGCGTGCGAGTTGATAAGAAGACAAAGGAGTAAGTGGAAAATAGAGCAGACTGCAGCGCAGTAAAGAACCTTTCGTGGTAAATTACACCAATCTGCAACAGGTTATTCTCTTTCGCATGAAACTTTGGCGTCTCATGCATCGCGATTTCCACTTAACGGGTTATCGCATAGGTCAGTCTCTCCGACGGTCCTCATTAATAAAAAGCCCAATGCACCAGCTCAAGGTCAGGAAGCCGATTGCCCAAGACCTTTTGTAGCGAAACATGCCTGGAAACAGGGCTGGAGAAAGTAGCTAATTACCCGTCTGTATCATAGTTGTGAAGACGTGCAACGCGCGATGCCAATAGAAAAGCAGTAGTGGCCGGTGTAAACATCACCCGCTGATAAAATACACCCAACCACCTCCGTTATCACGTGGTTTGGCAAAGGCTAGAACAGTATGTGGGCAGCGCGCTGAAATAGGCTCAAATTCGTTCCTGTTCATCTGATAAATCATGGCGATCGGGAAGCTGTTGTAGCGATAGTTGGCGTTTCCTTTAGTCTCTAAGGAAGCTCGCTTACATCGGCTGACATAATTCAGAGGATGAAAGCTTCTGATGCTCGCTGCTCGAATAAGATTGTAGGTGCGCGGCAAGGTACGCATAGCATGTGAGTTTCGAAGAGATCTCTCCATGTATCAGGGAGTCGGACGATAAGATAGTAACATTATGTGTGCGCATTGAGGAGTCAGTCCAGTATTGTTGGCCAAGCTATCCAGAGCTCACTCTAGTGCTTTCGACACTCTCGTGTGTGTAAGACAAGGGTCTCACTCCACAAAGGAAGAAAAGCACGTCAGCTAATCCGCCTAAACAGGCCACCTAATGACATGACTCCGCGAGAACACTCACCAACTTGCTTGGACGATTTAGTGTAGCCGAGCGATAGATCGGGAGCGAAAGGGACCCACTTCACTCTCGCTCGCAAGGATACTCACGTGGTCACTGGGTATGGATGGTTTGGGGCAAAGAGCTCCCGTTTTTGGACTGTTTAACATGGAAGGCAACAAGACTTGATGGAGTACCCTCCGCAGCGGGTCGAAATCACTGCAAGGAACCTTGGCCTTCGCCACCAAGGTAATTACCATGATAGTGAGTTTCCATCATCCAAATACCAAGCCTCGCAGCGGTCAAGGCGAACAGGGGAGTGTAAGTCCCTTGACTCTAACGTTTGCCTACTATTCCGATGGGATGGTAGAACAAGGCGAAAGAAACGGCATTGGGAAGAGATGTGACCAAATGAGTGATCACCCGAGTCTGCATCCTGATGGGATTCTCCCTCTTGACAGACAATAAAGTTATGCTCCCGCCTTCACTCACTTTGACGGCAATTTGGTTGGATATACTGGAAAGGCGCTTTACGCTTCTGGTGAGGTCAGATTAACAACAATGAGCGTCTACCCAGCGAGGAGACGAAGAGCGCAGGGACAATGAGCAGCGACAACGCGGGAACGCAATCACGAATTAAAGCAGTAAATGTATGGCGCGGCGATTGTAGACCAAATTAGATATGGACATTAACCGATAGGATCGATCATTCACTTATATCTCACTAGAATATTGGTCAACTCCTCTAGTCTCACGATGCCTTCTTTAACGCGAACCGTTAACAGCAGTGAGATATGGAGTAATATGCGCTGCGACCTGATTGCGGCTTCGGAGTAGCACGCAGCAATCTCAGTAATTGGATAAGAACCGACTGTAATCCAGGTAGCCAAGGACAGTATCCTCGGAAACGCGGACCAACAAGCAGCTCAACCTTAAACAAGGCGTTCAAACATACCCCACAGCGATGGCCTAATACCTACCTCCGGGCTTGAACAAGAGCGTTAGTGGAGCACTAGTAGCAAATATAGCACTAACGCGCGGGACAAGCACAGAGGAAACAAATAACAACCTTTTCGTGATAGACCTAAACAACTCATGCTGAGATGCATACAGCAGCAGCCGAACTAGGCAATCGAGAAGTGTGTGAGCACGAAACCATCACTCCGCAAGACGTACCGCTGGAAAACCCTTAATTTGCGTCCAAATCAACAGAGAAGAGCAGCAATTAGGTGGTGATCACGGGAGATACGTTAGAACAGGAAAGGGCAAGAAGGGTGCTTAGCCTCCAAGCATGCAAGAGTAATCATCGTTGTAATGGAGGCAAGCCCCGAAGACGATAAGACCGAACACAAGCGTCAGTGTATACATGACCGTACAGATAAATCTTTCCGCTTACAAGGTTTGATGTTCGCTCAGACAACACATTACGTCCCCTCCGCACCAACAAAGGGAGACATCCTGTTCCAACGTTCGCGCACAAGTTGCTCAGCTACCTCTGACACACTCCAAGTACGAATGCAAGAGGTAATACATCTTCTTCGTATGAGCCATAGCGAAGAGCACACGACTACTCTCAAGGAGATAAGAAAAATGTTTGAGGACACAGAAGGAACACAAAGCAAGCGAACCCAGAAAGATAAGTCATCTCGAATTGTTAATCCACTTATCAAGTGCTTCTTTTAGAAATCGTGATAACCTCTCAAACGACACTTGGGAGGTACGTGATGATACTCGCTTGGAAAGTAACTGATGAGAAGTGTACCACAAAGGAGAGAGGATGCAGAGGATAAAAATCGGTGAACTAGAACAGGTCACAGAAGAGGGTTCGAGCGTGCTTTAGAAAACCGTAAGAACGTAACCGATACAACACCATCCCCAGAATCAGGGCGAGTCCACAAAAGTAGATACCATCAACATCTTCATGTTTACCTCGAACGAAGAGTATGGTCTTGTAACAATCACCAATAGCCAAAACACCATAGCGACGGAAGTCGTTTCCGCTCTCGTGAAATATACCTAAATCAGTAGTGAGCAAGTTGCCGGAGTCTTCGTCACGCGGCACCCCTCACAACATCCGCCGGTCCTCGAAGATGATGAGCAAGTTGCTTTTCTAACAAGTCCATGGCCCCCACCATCATGCAACCATGATGACCCAAAGGGACAATGAGCGAAAGCCTGGGGACGGCATAATAGTAATTAAAGTCCAAAGTCCAAAGTCAAACGGTCCAAAGCGAGTGGCTGGGGTGGGCAAGTTCAAAAGTCCAAAGGCCTAAAAGAATAGCACAAATTTACCTCCAACGAAAACCCCAACGGTAAGCCAAGGCACACCCAATCGCACTCCAAACAGCACCGGCACAACCACACAAACAGAGCCCCCAAGCTGTTCGAACCACGGACCCCACAACGAGGAAATGCCCGCCTTTAAAACACACCTACAGTGCTGCCGAACCCCACCAGAAAAGACCCGAAAAAGCTCCCGAAAACCCACCAGGAAACAGCCCTGAAACGCCCACCCCCACCCCGATACACCGAAATCCAACACCACCAGAGAACGCCCTGTTGTCCGACCACCGAAGGCACGCTAACCAACAGCATCACACCAGCAACCAAACGCCCACAATTCTGCTAGAGACAGACGCATAAACGCCCAAACAAACTCAAAAACGAACCTGAAAACACCCAAAAGCAGCCCGAACAAACCGCTCGTAGAGCACCGAAAGCCGCCGGAATTGCGCCAGAAAAAAACGAAAGCCGCCTGGAAAAACACCCCACGAAGCCGCTTGAAAAACCGCCACGAAGCGCACAGAGCCAACCAGAAAATTGCCCCACTGAAACCGCCGCCTGAATACCCCACTGCTGCCTGAAACGGCGCGAATCCACCACCGCGAAACCCAGCCCAGAAAGCCCCCACGAACCGCAGCCTGAAACCACGGCTATGGGCTCTGAAAACAGTCGTGGAAGGACGTGTCGGGTGAAGACGTGTAGCAGCCGCCTCTCAGCTCTCATTCTCATAATTCAAAATTATATTATATTATTATTATTATTATTATTATATTATTATTAAACGTGGCAGCGGTTACAACCAACAAACAAGATAAAAGATCATCAAGAAGTTTGGTAGGGAGCCGAGATACAATCTGGGCCCCCCACTCGCTCAGCGTATAGCGATCCATCCTAGTGACAATGTGAGCAGCTGCACGTGCCCTAATGTCCTGTCTTGAATAACGTCTGGATACCGCTGAGAAGCGCAACAACTCCTATCCTATTGCCCCCAAGGAAGAAGAAAAAAGGAGAAATCGTAGCCAATAGCCCTACACGCTCCAATACTTCTCTTGCTTCGTTGTGTTGCTGCCCCACCACCCGGCCAGGACGAAAACAGACCAACCCAGAGTCGCGCTCAGAGGAGATTGCACCTCTCAGTCCAACACACAATCCAAGCACCTGTCCTAAGAATAGATAAGACATCGCAGGTCGAAGAGGCCCGTCACCTCGCTAGTCAACCCAACATTACTCCTTGCGAGCGCAATCCAGAGCGGAAACAAACGATCAAGAAGTGTAACATCGGACAACATAGTGGCGATGCTTGATACCAACGATCCCAAGCAAAGGACCACAACATGATCCCCAAAATATCACCAAGAAACCGAGAGCAGTGAAACGACGTCGACAATAGAGAACAACGGAACACCCAATCGATAGAAAGAACCGAACGAATGTTACGTGTTTTGAAGCTTACTTATGGTCTGGCTTAAACTCGAGACGGGACCGCCGCAAACCAATCTAAGAGTGATTCCGCTGTTGTGATTTTCCATAGGACAACCTGACGTGAGATAGGAGAAGTGGAGTCTGCAACAGAAGTACCTTCGTGAAATATATTTCTGCCAATTTCTTCATGAGTGTGGGGCAACGATCTCACGAGGCTACTCATAAGGTCGGTCTCCACAGTCCTGTGGAAAAGTCCTAGGGCATGTCAAGGTCGGACCCGGACCATCAACACATAGACAGTCGAAAAGAAGCGAACTGTGTAATACCAGAAGATACAAACGGGATGCTAGGAAGCATAATGTCGAAATCACCCAACTGAAAAAACACCTCATCCTCCATAATCAAATGGTAAGGTGGCAAGTCGCCATGGTCAGTCAACAAAAACAGCCTGAAGCAGTCACAATAGTTCCAAAAACCCCAAAGAAGCCCATCAAAAGAACTGAGTCGTTTTCAGAAAGAGGACGGACAAAGGCTCAAAGCAAAGTAGAGTTAGAAACTCCCGTACACGCACGAAGGGAAGCAAATAACTCCACATTGGGGATCATTAAGCCTAGCAGGCAACATCCATCACACACATAGTCTTCGAAAACCGCTCCGAGACCAACTCTACAGAAAGAAGAATGCGCTACTGACGGGACACCAGTACTTAACAACTTTGTAGGCTGACCGAGAGCTTCATTAAAGTATGGACGTGGGGCCATTGATTTGGCACCAACGTTTCGGGCGTCCGTGAATAACCTTTCTAGGCACGGTGGCGACTCCCCTCATTCGACAACACTACCCCAACGCACTCACGTGCGGGATTCCGTGGCTCGAGCCCACGCAAAAGCACCTCGATGTAGTACCAAGCCGCGCGCCCGCTATACGCTGAGGGCGCGGCCCACGTCCTACACCACCGTATTCTCGTCAGTCGCAAGTGGAAGCATCCGCGCCACCGTAATGAATCTGGGTAACCAATCTGATCCGCGCCACCTCTCTCTTATTTTTGGGTTGATTTTCATGCATGGGTTGATTTTCAACTAATTTTGTTTTGAATCTGGGTTTTTTAAATTTCTTTTTTAATTTTGCAAATTTAGGTTGGTTTGTTTTTATATTTTGGTTAATTTCCGTTTCGATTTGGTTTTAATTTTCAGTTATTTTTTTTTTATTTTTCAAGGTTCAGTAAGTATAAGTTTAGATCTAGGTATGTTGCTTGCCGTTGCCTGCCACTGCGTGTCGCTCCGCTATCTGCCGGTGCCCTTCGCTGCGTGTCGCCGCCGTTTCCGCCGCTGCATGTCGCTGCTGCATCCCGCCACTGCCTATAGCTACCACTGCCTGTTGCTGTTGCTACTTGCCGCTTCTTGTTATTGGTTTTTGTTACTTGTCGCTGCTTGATGTTACTTGCTAGCTGCTTGCTGCTACTTGCTGCTACTTGCCTATGATTATGTATTGTAATCTTGTTATTATTATGTTTGATTTATTTCTTTCATATTTTTGACTTGAATTTATTTTGTTGAAATACTGTATTATACATTGTAGTTACTTAAAAAATTGTACTATGGAATGTATATTAGCTTACTATATATTATGGTGACATTTTTCACTTGTATTTTGTAATTATCATCTTTTTTTACTTAATATAATATATTATTCTTTTTTGGCAATTGTTGTATTTGATGTATATGTATTCGATGTATATCTACTAGCAAATTGTAAATGTAGAAAAAATTGTATATACATTTAATTTGATTTTTTAAAAAATACACTACTAAAAGTTCCAAGCTTTTGATAAAAACTGGAGCTTTTGGTACAACTTCTCAAAAACCTAGAGCTTTAAGACACTAAAAAGCTCCAGTTTTTTAAAAGCCTGGAGCTTTTAAGACGTTATAAGTTCCAAGCATGTCTTAAGCTTTTATTATGTCTTCTAAAGTACCAGCTCCAAAAGTACCATGCAAAAATTGGAGCTTTTAGTGGGTAAAAGACTGGAGCTTTTGGCCTTTTTTCCACTAGTGTTTATTAGTAGTACTAGTATAATACTCGTGCAATACACGGTTTATATATTCTTTATCAAACCAAATTTTTATTAGTGAATTGTCCAAAAAATTACTCCCTTCGATACTTAATGTTATGTGCATTTGTGTTTTTGTCATTATTCACATCACATTTGCATGCAACGTTCAATATATTTATAAATATATAAGAATAAATATAGTTAACTGGGTTTATTTGATTCATCTTATTGAGTTTATTATTAATATTCAATCGTTTTTATTTCTACACATGTACAATAATATAAATCTATTAACATATGTTAGTTAATAGGAGTTCCGCACAATGTAGTTCCACCAATGGTAATGCATGCTTAAGCTTTATTGATGCTTTCTCTGGATACCATCAAATTCTTATGCATCCCTGTGGCAAAGAAAAAATTTCTTCGTTACCAACTGTTGTGTTTTATAATTATGTTATGATGTCGTTTGGCCTGAAGAATGCTTGTGCTTTGTATTAGAGAATGATGGACTAGGTATTTGATACTCAGAGGCGGAGAAATTTGGAGTTTTATGTGGATGATGCTATTGTTAAGGGTGTGCATCTAGAGAGTCATTTTGAAGACTTAAGGGAAACCTTCTCTAATCTTAAAAAAACAAGTACAATTAAACTCTAAGAAGTGTTTTTTTTAGTTAAATTTGGTAAATTCCTGGTCTTTATGTGAGTCAGAGAGACATTGATGCAAACCCAGATAAGGTCTAGGCAGCTTTAGACTTACTTACCTGAACCAAGTAATATCAAAAATATTTGGAGGCTATCTAGTAGTATGGTAGTAGTCTCTCGCTTCATTGCCAAGTCATTATTTGATGAGTCACAACCATTTTTCAAGGTTCTGAAGGGCAATAAGGAGTTCAATCGGGGACCTAAGCAGCATGAAGCTTTCAAACAATCGAAGGAGCACTTGGTCCAACTTCCCACATTGGCCAATCTTGTTTTGGGAGAAATTAAGAACAAATAAAACCCAAATCATACAAAAAAAATCAAAAAATCCTACAAATAAAACAAAAAATTTAGAAGTTAAACCCAAATCAAAGGCAAAAAAAAAGAAGGTAAACAAACAAATCCAAAAATTAAACCCAATATAGTATTTGATTCATGTCGAGCCTTGAACCTAGAATGATTTCTGATAATCCCCCAAGTCAACAACAAATAACAACCAACAAACATGAAATGGAAACCAGTGCCCAAGTGGCAAAGTATCAATCAAAGATATTTTAAACCTAAAATTGATCCAAACAAGAAAATGATTTCTAATAATACACAGGACAACAACATATAAAAATTTCATATGCAAACATCGAACAACTTCAATCA